>LPNX010674567.1:151285-163167 GCA_001517045.1 Pseudotsuga menziesii | reverse complement strand
GAGCCAGATGTTAAGTCAGGAACTTGTTTCTTCAAATTTTATGTTTGATTGTCATTTTTATTTTAGCTTGCATATTTGCTTGAGTTTACTCTTTTACTTGCTGTGGAAATTTTTATATTTTTAGTGAAATTTTCAATTTTTACCTTCAGATTTTTATTTAGTTTTGTTCTTTTAAGCTTTTGAAGGGTTCTAAAGGTCAATATATTGAATAATGGATTCACAAATCATATCATGAGTATAGTTTGTCCTTTGAACTGTATTCAAAATAGAAAAAATGATTAAATAGAGCCAAAATTGGGTTTTAAATTATTCCTGTAGCGCTGGAGCAAAAAATTAACAAAGGCGCGCTACAGGAAAATCGTTTTTTGCCAAAATGGTCATTTTTCAGTCCGATTTTTTTGTGGATTTCGCTGCTAAAGTGTTAAATAAATTATTGGTCACATTTGATATATGTTTTGCCAAGTTTTTTTCATGTAAACAGGCGTCAGTCTCATGTGAGGGAGATTCTGGCAACTGTTCTGGCAACTGGATGCAACTTTCTGGCAAATGATGAGAGTGAGCGAAATAAGGCAAGACTTTCAGGGAAGATGTTCTAAATTAAATATTATGGAGCTGGTAGAGACACTGGAATGAAGACATCTTCCAAAAAATTGGAGGTTGCTGTTATAGAGCAGAGTTGGGGCTTTCTCCTTGAAGTCGTTTCTGTCAAAATTAGTTAAGGGAAATGTTAAATTATGTATTTAAAATGGATTCCTTTTGAAGAGATAGCCGTTTAAGACATTCTGAGATGTTCTGCTGAGTGGAAGATTGAAAAATAGCTCTATATTGAACCATTCCTCTGTTGAAGTTAGAAAAGAGGATGGGGTGAAAAATTGTGCATTTTATGGTGCTTAAACTTCACAAAAGAGTCTGCTACTTATACACAGTGCAATGAAAGAGCTGAATAGCCGAGATTACATGTAGAACTATTCTCATTTTTGATGCTAAGACTACAGGAAGCATAAAATGAATAGATTGGAGATTGTTATGTTTTATATATCTTCTCATCCAACAAACAAACAGTCTTCAGTTAATCTGAGAAGCTGGTAGCTGAGATCATTTATGTAAAGTTTTAATGTGCAAATAATTTTCTACTTTAGAAAACATAAATAGTGCATGTGATTTTTCATTGGATGCTAAAGGTCACAAAGATAGATCACAAGAAGTTTCTCCCATAGTAATAGCAGAGAAATTGGCTTCCAAGCTAGAAACATTTGATGGACTTTCCGGTTTCCTTGTACAAGCCTGCAATGGACATCTCAATTTCATGTCTCTCAGTGTATCAGAGGGTTCAGTGCAGATTTTTCATAGCAAAAGTTTCCAGTGAAAATAAAGTTGCTGTCCCAGAAGAAATTACTGTACAGGAAGAAGAGATCACTGAGAATTCTGCTCAGTTTTTCCTGTTTTGGGTCATTGAAGTAAAATGCCGACCACGAGATAAGGGAGAGGAATTTTTGAAAACAAAAAGAGGTTTTTGTTCATAAGATACCCATATACAAAAACCTCTCTAATTTTTGCAACATCTATCAAGTTTTGAAAGATCCAATTTAAGCTTTGCAGCCTATTTTTCAGGATTTTAATATTTTCCTGTTTTAGTGCTAATATTTCAGGGAATATTATGATCAATTGGAGATGAATTTTTAAAAACAAATAGAGTTTTTTGTCCATAATGGACCCATTCACAAAAACCTCTCTCATTTTTTACACAGGTGTCACGAATTGAGAGATATGGAAGCTTCTTTGACACCTCTTTTCCCAGAAATTCGCCATATTTGCCAGGAATCCAATTTGCTATTTTTAGTCAATTAGTTGAATTAGTTAGTTAATGTAACTGCTGGGTAGTTTCAATTTCGACCTAATAAGGGGAGATAGAACTACTTCTTTGTAATTATAAAAGAGGGACAAAGGGACTGAAGAAGGGTTCTGATTTTTGGGAGCTACAGGAGGTCTGCAGACTATTTGTATCTTCAGACTTGTTCAGAGCTAAGTATTGTGACTCTTATAAGCATTTGCTGATGAAATAATGAGATATATGACTTTTTATCCTTCATTTTTTCTGTGTTGGCTTCATGTTTGAACTTGTTTAGTTTCTTAAATGATAAATTCATTGCTAGTTGATGTGTATTTGCTGGTAATGCTTATCCTTTATGTATGAACCTCAGCATAGTCTTTCTGTTGGATCTTATGTGATATGTTATGCATCTTTATCAGTTTTTGTTTATGATTTAGTTTTAACTTTTCTTCTGAATGTATTCCCTGCTTGTTCTTGAAGCTTACAACCAAAAAAATACATTAAACAAACCCTAAACCTGAATTTTATTGAGTTTTATATTTGAGTGTGTGTTGGCTTGTTTCTCTGGCCTTAGAAACAATTTCTGGCACAAAAAGTGCCCATGAATAACAAATGTTCAATTGAATTGATTTTTAAGTCCTTGGTACCTAATAATGTCACCAATCTGAGAGTGTTTGATGATGACTAACAGATTTTGGAATTTTTAAAAAATGAGGAAACGTTTAAAGATGCAGTTATTGATGATGAGGAACACCAAGCGAATCTTGAGAATAGTAATTTCATACCAAAAGGGGTAATGACATTAGAGGGTATGTTTGATCTAAATAAAAAAATTTGAAGGCCATTAAATGTTAAAACACATAGCTCATCAATGAAGTATGAGCTAATCAATTTGGGAACAGAGGCTGAATCCAAGTATATATGTCAACTTGGGGAAATGTTGTTCTTCGGGTGAAAGAAGCAAGTTCATCAAATTATTTCAGCAGTATAAAGATGTATTTTCTTGGACTTATGATGATCTAAATACATATGACACTCGCATAATCCAACACATCATTCCTATTAAAGTGGGTGTAAATCCTTTCTAGCAACAACTTTGGAAGATGCATCCTAAGCTGGAACCCTTGATTCAAAGTGAAGTGAATAAATTATTTGATGCCAAGATTATTTTCAAGATTAGACATTCATAATGGGTAGAAAACTTGGTACCAGTAAAGAAAAAATATGGAGAAATAAGATTTTGTGTGGATTTTAGAAATCTGAATCGTGCTTTAGACAAATACAATTATCCAGTCCCTCCAATGGAGCATATTTTGCAGATGGTATCAGGCTCCCAGTTATTCTCCTTGTTGGATGGTTTTTCAGGATACAATTAGGTACTGGTAGTAGAACAAGATAGGCTGAAAACTACATTCCGTACAAAGTGGGGAACCTTTTCCTATAGGAGAATTCCCTTTGGATTAATTAATGCTGGAGCTACTTTCCAAAGAGCCATGGATATAGCTTTCTAGGGACTGATAGGCCATAGTGTGGTGGTATACTTGGATGCTGTAACCATGTTTTAAAAGAAAAGAGAAGAACATCCATATCATTTGAAACAAATTTTTGAGCGTTGTCGGAAATATGGTATCTCATTGATTCCCAAGAAATGTGTTTTCACGGTGCTGGAAGGAAAGCTACTAGGTCATGTCATTTGTAATAGGGGAATCTCCATTGACCCAAAAAGGATTAAAGCAATCGCACAAATTCCCTTGCCCCACAATACGAAGGGTATGTAGTCATTTATGGGGACCATTAATTTTTTGTGAAGGTTTGTGCCTGATTTTGCACAAATAGTCAAACCTTTGTAGCAGATGGTAAAGCAAAATGTATAGTTTAAATGGACTGATGTAGAAAAGGATGAATTTGCTAATATTAAAATAGTGTTAGCACATGCACCTTCACTTAGAAGTCTTGATTTCGATAAATATTTCATATTGTACACTTTTGGTTATGATATTTCGCTTGCAGCTATGCTAATGCAAAAGGAAGAAGGGGGGGACGAATTCCCTATTTCATTTATGAGCACTGGTTTGCAAGGCGCTGAATTGAAATATCCCGCCATCGATAAGCAAGGTTACACAGTCTTTAAGGCAATAAAACAATTCAGGCCATATATAATTAAGAATCAGACTAAAGTGGTTGTTCCTCACCCAGTAGTCTGAATCCTCTTCGTGCAAAAAAAGCTAGGAGAGAGAAGAGGAAATTGGGTTACGGCTCTACAAGAATTCAATTTGGAGTTTAATCTGGCAGCCATTATTAAAGGACAAGGAGTTTTCAAGCTAATGGCTGAAAGTCTAAGTGGCGAGGGAGATGATTGGGAAAATGAAGCTGAAGTTCATATGAACGACATGTGTCCCATTTTTACAGCTCCAGAATCATGGTATAAAGACTTGATACATTATCTCTAGCAAGGTTATTTGCCGGAACATTGGAGTTCAAAGCAAAGAAGAGCACTAAGGTTGAAATCAACATCCTATCAAGTAATTGATGGTGTTCTCTTTAGAAAGAACTATGATGGAGTTTTGCTGAGATGTTTAGAACATGAAGATGCAACTAAAGTGGTTAAAGGATTGCATGATGGTCTTGTTGGAGGGCACTACTGCCCACAAGATCTTAAGGGTAGGATACTATTAGCCAAACTTTTTCAAATATGCACATGCATATGTTAGGAAATGCGATACATGCCAACGCAGTGGAGGAAGGCTTGTTAGAGCAGTTGGGCCATTACAACTAGTTGTGGTATTATAACCTTTTGAACAGTGGGGAATTGATATTATTGGAGAAATTAATACCAATTCTTCAATGCAGCACAAGTACATCCTTACAGCGACTAATTACTTCACTAGATGGGTGGAAACCATTCCACTATGGAAAGTAAATGAAGATGTAGTCATCGATTTCTTGTAAGAGCATATTATGACTAGGTTTGGGGTTCCAAGTTCCGTGGTTTTTGACAATGCATTTTATTTCTCATCAATTAAACTTATAGAATTTGCTAATGATAAATGAAGGAAGTTATATTATTCTGCTAATTATTATCCCCAAGGTAATGGATTAGCTAAATATACCAATAAAAATATCATTAGAATTATGAAGAAGAATGTCGCAGAAAACCAAAGAAGTTGGCATATAGCTTTCCCGAATGCACTCTGGGCTGATAGAGTCACACCAAAAAATTCCTTAGAAGTCTCACCTTACACTCTAGTCTATGGAAAGGAAGCCATTTTTCCACCAAACATCTTACTCCCGGCCTCCAAATTAGCCCAATATTCAAGAGGATCCAACAGTGAAGTGTTACAAGTTAGACTCAATACCTTTCTTAAGTTAGAAGAGTCTAGGCTCAAAGCTAAAGAAATATTTAAACATCAACAAGATATTGTTAAGAGATGGTTTGGCAAACGTAAGTCTGGAAATAAGAGTTTCGAAGTTGGAGATTTAGTCCTAAAATGGGATCATTCACATGATGAAAAGGGTAAGCACACTAAGTTTCAACATCTCTGGGTTGGCCTATTTCTGATTGCTGGAAAGTTAGGTTCCTCGACATATAAACTTCAGGATTTGCAATGATGGGAAGATAATTTTCCTGTAAATCGCTTGGTTCTCAAACCTTACTTTACCTAGTATTTTGAGAGAACCCATCTGTACACAAATAAACCTTTTGTTTGATTGCTTTAATTAATTTTGTTGTTTTCTAATTTTCTCTATGTTAGTTCATTGCTATTTTTTCTATGCTTTACTCTAGTTTATTTTAAATAAACTAGCTCAACATTTGGTGCTGGAATACATTGGGATTTGAACAAACTGTGGATATTTTAAAGCAAAGAACTGCTTATTAAATGTTGTCTATGTGAGAATTTATTACTAAAGGATTCTTTAATCTGATAGATCTTGGAAGGAAAATTATTTTTGGAACACATTGAAGTCCTGTGTTAAATCCTATTAAATAACCAAGGCTGAAGAAGTTTTGAATACTATTCTAAGGCTCCATCCACTTCACTGTAATATTTGTGCTAGGAAGCTTGTAGCCTAGGATCCACGAAAAGGAATCAGGACAGACAGGTGTATGGTATTCAAAATAATCCCATGCCACAAATTAAAGCCAAAAGGATCTAGAGTCAATATTCCCTAAAAGAAAAGGATATCTCAGAAAGTGAAAAAAGCATAAATCAGTAAATAAAAGGACTGCTAAAAGGTTCTTCTCCGTCCGTGAGCTGAATGAAATATCAATCACACAAAAGGACACTATGGATGGAAGGGCCTAAATAAAATATCAAGTGTAAGAAAGAGTGATCTGAGAAGACTCATCAGAAAAAAGTCTGAAAGCATCAAAAGAATGAAAAAGGCATGGGAATGAGGAACAAATGAATATGCTTGTCCTAATCCTATTATAATCTTGTGGTTTCCTGGCCTAAAGTAACCAAATGCATAGGTAAATGAATCTCATATTTTGGCCTTGAAAGAGTTATAAAGACTATGAAAGCCTAGTTTCCTTATCCCAGTGGACTGAAATCGATGACATGTTCTGAATCTTACATTTCTTAAAGGTCTAGACGATTAAATAATTTCTTAAAGAAAATCGAGGTAAATACATCTTAACAAAATGTCATAAAGCAGTTTTTGTTTCAAAATCTAGGTTGTTCAGAGATCTATGTTCACTAGTTAGTCGCCAATTGTTGCTGCTGCAACCGCCATCCCAATTTTTTTTTATGTTTTAGGGCCCCCCACTTTTTCTTGGAAGTTCTAGTTTCAAAGACTCAAAAGTATACCTTGGTTCTTTAGGATTTTTTCTTTATAACTTAGTTTTGCAAGTTGTTTTGTTAAAATCAAAACTCTTTTTTTCACCTGATGCATCGGATGAACTCATGGAGCTTATTCGGCGTACTAGAAGAGTTACTTGAAGGCTTTCCGAACCATTGTTCTCACGCCGTCCGAAAAACTTACAAGAGTTGGCCAGTTCATCGAATCAAGTTTTGGCTGTGTCATCGACGATATCAGAGAACATTTTTCAATGCTTTTCGGATGGTTGTTAGCAGTCTTTCTGATACACCGGGTTGATTTGTCGCTTTAATTTTCGATGTCTATGGAAGATTTTTGTTTTGCGCACCTGTTGTTCCAGTTATTTATCCTTGAGTATTCTAAAGATTTTGTTGATGAATCACTTGCCGATGCTTCAGATGCATAATCAGATGTGTGACCGGTAATATTTCGAGGAGTTTTTCGATGCCAATGCGGGTGGTTAATGTGTAAATTTACTGATCAATATTTTACCCCATTCCAATAGGTTAAGTATGTAGCCTTTTTATGATATTGGATATTTTCCTTTTTCCACTCGAAGCCATTGTTTCACATCTTATATCTTTGCCGATACTTTTCCTTTTGGCATCCAAAGCCTATTTAACTCTTTTTAAGCTAGTAAGGATGTGCATTATAGTTATTGTTCACCATTTGAATCTACGCAAAGCTTTCAATCGTTGGGCGGATCGAGTTAGTTGTGACCACACCTGTTCCAGCTCGTTTAGTATCTAGGTAGGATCTCAACCCTATTACTTGTGTTGATATTTGGCGGTTTTGTTGTGACAACTTGGTAGGGTTAGGTTTTGCATCTTTGCAGAGAGTATTTAGACCCTGAGGTCAGAGTTTTTCTCTTGTTTTTCCCTCGAGTGATGGAGCATTTTTCTGTCCTTTTTTAGCTAAGGCTGCGGGTTTTCCCTACCTTCCCAAGCCATTGTTTTCCTAGTTCTCTCCATGAGTGTTTCCCTGACAGTTTTTTGCAGAAGGAGGACCGTGGGAATATGAGCATTTCACCATCTACACCACTCCTTCATTTCACCAATGCGTGGGTGGAGGTATTAAAGCCATTGGTCGGGTTAGAATATTTGTGGTCAGGATTGTTGTCTTTCTTTTTAGGATGCAGGGATGAAGTTCATACTAGGTGAAAACCCCGACTATGCTTATTGATTTTCCTCCTCGTGATCCATGGTTTTCCTTTTCACCCTGTCGATGGTGTTAGGGTTTTTACGCCCAGAAAATATGCATTGCTGTGTTAAAATACTTAGGGCCCATGAAGTGGAGTGTACTTTCCTACAAACTGTGTCTAGTCTTCCTCCTGAAATCCTTGAGCCCGTTGTTTAATTTTTCATTTCAGTATAACATGTTTTAAGGTGGGAATAAAAGGCTGGCTAAGATGTATCGTGATGATTCGGTAAAGTTTTTGGTTAAAACCTAGCTTTTATTTTTGGTCATATGCAGTGTCAAATTTATTAGTCATACTTATATGCCTTTGAGATGAATCGAAAATAATATACTGTTTTATGGTTTAAACAACCTTGTAATTTATATAACAATATGCCTCGGAAAGGGAAGAAGAAGGTGCAAGCCATTAAATATGATCCAGAAGTGGAGGTCATAACGCGAGTCAAAGTTATATATGAAGATACCAAGGCTGTCACTGGAAGTGAACCTAAGTATAGATGGGGGAAGATCTACCAAATGATCAAGGAATGGAGCATCCCAGATACGGGGTTACAGGATTTTCCAATATATGCCAAAATAGAAAGGTCAATGATTATGAAGGTTGCCACGCAAATGAAAATCTTTCAGTGTGCAGAAGTAATAGGCTGGATCCTCCCAAAGGCTGGCATAACCAAGATGATTTTGTGAAATGTGGAGGGACATGGTTTTGCCACTTATAGCTCGATTCTAGCTCAAGCCTACAAGTTACCCACTCCTCAGACTTATTTGATAGAAGAGTGGTTAAAAGGTCTTGATCTTTATATTTTTGACAATGTCCGAAGAATGATGGTTCACTGGAAGGAGTTTCATACAAGGCCTTCCGGGGAATATGAAACCACAAACCTACGCACTCCTTATAGGATGTTAGCGTTAATGATGAAAAGGATCTTCGAGCAAGCAAATGGGAAATACTACAAGTTAAGCTGGGTTCCAGTGATTTTCTTTGTGACCACTCAAGGAACCATTTTTAACTGGCCCAATATAATATCCAACACCCTATCCTCATGCATAAGTGTAGCACTTGGAGGAATCTCACAAAATAAGTTAGAGTTATATATGAGCTCTTTTCTGATTGATAGTATTCTATGCAAATAGCATTTCCAACACTGAAGTGCCGGTGGGATAATACCAAAACTCCTGTTTATTCTGCATACCCATTGTTTTGGGCACATTAATATTTCAACCATTATAAGAGTATTTGCAAAGATTCCATAATGTCGCTATACATATTAATCTTCCTTGCCGAGTGTAATTGCATGTCTGAGGAAGCATTGAAGATTGTAGAGGATAATGGTCATTATTACCTGAAAGAAGAAAGTCTATACGTAAGGATGTTTGGCCGAACTACGACCCATTTTATTCTACCAAGATACACCATGAACTATGTTGTTCATAAGGAAGTAGTGAGGTAGTTTTACATTGATGGGATTGGGAACTTCCTTTTTTATCAGAAGAAGGATGTATACCCACCACTCCCGTTCTATGTAGGTAGTTATAAGTTATCCAAGGTGAAAATTGCACCGGATTTTTTAAATGAGTTAGAGAACTTCCACTTCGAAGAAATGAGCTTTCATAGAAATGATTCTGAAGACAAGGTTGCTAACTATTGTGCAAAAACAAGGGCACATTTTGAGTACATGAATTACTAGGATAAAAATGAATAAATATTCTGCAATGCCCAAAATATGACATCCCTAAGAAAAATATTCAAGCAAAATATAACAACTGTAGGTGGCAAGGGAAAGTTGTTGAGTAGCAAAAGAAACAAGAAGAGTAAGCAACAAAGAAAAGAGGAGAAGAGGCACTCAAACTATTGCAAGAAGCAGAACAACGGTTAGCACAAGAAGAAGCTGAGAAAAAGAAAACGAAAGAAGAAGCACATAAAAAGTAGGAAGAGGTCAAAAGGTCAATATTGGAAGCAGCTGATCGAGAAAGTGAGAAGGAAGAGAAAGCAACTGAAGATATTCAAAAAAAGGAGCAGGAGGAAAAAGATGGTGCAAATATTGAGCAGACTCAGTCTCATGATGATCTGTTAGAGTCATCTGTCCCATCTAGTAGCACAACTATAGAAGATCCATCTCCGACATTAAATTTTGGGCTAATCCCTTTCATCTCATATCAAGAGCAGGAGGTAGCTAATTTAAATACAATTTTTTATGACAAAAATAAGAAAAGAATTGTCATGATAATTGAGAAGAAAGTGGACACCAAGGAAAATCAAGGAATCATGGTAACTGAGAAAAAAACTATCCATGGGACTATCAAGGATCCAAGACTCCTTGCAAAGGAAGGTGTAGCCTCATCCCTTGCAAATGTAGATAATGTGGATAAAATAATGGATGATTTGGAACAATATAAGAAGAAGGTATTTAAAATGAAGGAAAATCTGAAGAAGGAAAGAGGTGAGGGACAAAGCCTGAAGATGAAGCATGAAAATATTCTTAGTGAGCTTGAGAAGTTGAGAGAATCATGCCAAATTTTACAATATGACAAGGATGCTTTGGTATTATCAGTAAATATCATTGAAGGAGGAAATAAATATGTCAAGAAGCAGGTTGCAGGAGTAGAACAGAAAGGAGATGTAGTAAGCAATAGGGTAGAGGATCTTGAGGCACATAACAACTTGATGAAAGAACAACTCCAGGAAATAGAAGAGAAGTAGATAGATACTACCCCTTTCCATAATCAATCATTGATGCTACAAAAGGGAATAAATCATATTTTGTTGAGGCTAGTGTTGGGATTCGCTCTACTAATGCAGATCAAACCTTGAATTTATGTCAATTCGGGTTGGTAGACTTAGAGGCATATCCAAGTATAAGGACTCAAAGCTAGACTTGACTTGGAAATCTAGTTTATCTATGAAATAACCCTATGAACAAATTAAGTTACTGTGATTTTAAAACACAAAAATTCCCTTACAGGAATAGCTTCATCTGATATTTCATTTACACAGCAATTTATATGTAGAAGCAATTTTATATGTGAAAGATTCTGAGATAATAAAAACAATTACAAATTAATCTTAACCCTAAAAAATGAATTATAAAACTCTGCCTATTATCCCAGCATTGAATAAACAATTAAACATTAATTCCCTTTACAGGAAAGCATTCATAATGTGTGACTGTTCTTAAGACTCCATCGTTGAATAAGCAAGCAATACACAGTAATGTGAGATAGTAGTACGAACCATTTCTACAGCATTTAATTAATGGAATAACAAAGCTGATAAAACTGATTGAAAGCAGTCTAACTCGTTCTACAATAAGAAAATCGAATCCTACAGGAACTAAAACATACCATTGACACAATCCAAATCGTTTGCAACAATCCAAATCGTTCACTGAAAATTGAAAGGGTGTGCAGAATTGATAGAGGGGGCCCTCCAATGCTTCGTTCACACATGCAAATGAAGAATCACAGAGCTTAAACTTAGATTATATTCACCATAAAATCAATCATACACAGTAATAGAATAACGCAGTCCAGAACAGTATGCGTTTTCTCCCAAATCATGATGATTTCTCCTCTGTTTTATGAAGTACTTATACAAATTCTTGAAAACTAGAAATGCTATTAGTCTGGAAACTAATTAATGAAACATAGTCCTCGAGATCCTCTATCAGATTCACGAGAATAAACAAAATTGGAACTGACCTGCTTTTGTGCTGAGTGGTAACGCAGCATTAGAGGAAATTTGGGGTCTAAAATGGGCCTTATAAGAAAATGTGCCAAAATAAGTTTTTGTGAGTTGGAATTCAAGAACCAATAGAATTTCAATAAAATAAGTCAACCATAATGGTTGAATTGGCATATTTGTCATTAAAAAAAACTACTTTTTTTGTTCGTATTTTCGACCTATCTCATTGTGTTTTTACTCAAATTTCGATCGAGAGAGCTCCTTGGATGCGGAATTTGATTCCGAATCCAACGAGTACCCACACTACATACTTTTGACGGACCCCGCTACCCCAAAAACAAGAAATACCTGAAA
>LPNX010674567.1:98879-150888 GCA_001517045.1 Pseudotsuga menziesii | reverse complement strand
TATTATTTTATTATTTTAACTATTATTTTATTATTTTAACTATTATTTTATTATTTTCCTTAGGAGGCCCATTTTAGACCCCAAAATTCCTCTAATGGTGGTCATCTTTGACCGACATTGACTGGACACCTGTGATAGCCACATCATCTATCCGTTGGAAGTTTATCCATCCTTGGACACTGAGGATCTTTTCTCCATCTTCCAGTTCACGCCTAGCTGGCCTGCAAGTGTTCAACCTTGGAGACATTACAGGAAGTTAGCACATCCTATAATCCTGAATAAAAACCTTAGTTTAAATGCTTTAAAAATCTCAAAATTCAATTTGTTAAAAAGCAATGACATTTATACCTCTTGACCAAAGTTTGTGGGTGAATTTAAGGCTTTATAAATCAGTATGAAGTCTTTATGGAGGATAATAGAGGATATTTAGGTGACAAAATGGTGCCCAACATCTCCCCCAAGAGGAAGCTGTTGCATGTCCTCATGCCCAAAAATATTTAACCTGGTTTATATCAAGAACCAAAAATTTGCTGTTGACCCTCTTGCTTTTAATCTCCTGTCTGAGATGATGCATCTGTTGAAGCCCGAGATGCATAAAGGACTTTCAGTCTCTCATATTTAGTTTTATAAATCTTCTTTTGCTTATACCATCTATATGCATGTTTGGAAATGCGTTTCCTTTGAACCTTAAGCTTCCAGTTGATTTCTTTTAACTTCTCATTCCTTTGCTCTAATTATTTTATTTCAAGTTTCAACCTCCTAATATTTTCACTGTTTTTGGAAGTCTTCTTCTTCTTCATTTTCATTGGAAGCTGTACAGAATTGGTGTCCATCTCCAATTCTTCATTCTTTTGTACTGAATCTTCCTTCTTTTCCTCTTCCACAGTTTGCTGCTCTGAGAAAAGAGAAGCTGAGTCTTTTAGTATTTCCTGTCTTGATTGCTTTTCCTTTTCCTTCTCTTGTTGATCTAAGAAGAGATTGATTCTTTTTGTCTGTTTGATCACTTCATCAGTTTCTTGGATATCCTGCCCTATTTCATCTGTTGGATCTTCTTCTTGACTCCCCAAGGTTTGTATGTATTCATATTGCTTCTGCTGGCTTTCGTCATCTTTTTCCAATGCTGACTTACTTTGAGCTTGCTTATACTTCCTTGGATTTCTTTGGTAAGTGGTGAAAATCTGCTCTTGTTTTTGAAACTGTTTTTCTTCTCTCATCACACTCCTAGTTCGTAGTGTTCTCTAAGGCTGTTTTGAACTTGCTGCCTCAAAGTTGTCTTCATCATCAGTAATTAGCAACACCTCTTTCTTTTTCTTTTTCCCCTTTGGTGGTTTTGAGCTTGTTGCCTCAGGGTATGTTATCATTACCAATTCATCTTCTTTTAAACCTTCTTCAAGCAATTCTTCCTGCTCTTCAAACTGATTGTGAATTAAAAATCCTAACCATGTCAAATTTTGCTTTTGTAACTCATGCTGGATGATGATTTTGATGAGTCCACAGTGAAAAAGGCTTGTCATTTTGTCTTTTGCACGCCTTTGGACAGCCTTAGCCATCTTAGTTAAACTTTGTAACAGGAAATAGGGAATATTAATCTCACATTCACCTTTTAAATGCTGCAACAACTTGATATGGTAAAGATAAACAATACTTAATCGGCCTTCACAAGTAATGAATTTTTGGATAACATAAACTATTTCATCCCAAGGATGAACCAGCCAGCTCCTTGGTATTCCTTTCTTCCAGTTTACTAACCCTGCTCTTGATCTGCACAAAAAGGGTATCCATGCTTTCTCTTTGAATTGTTTAGTCTTGAAGAATATTTCTCCTTGCTGTGGCAGGCCAATAATTTGTGCTAAAATGTCTTCAGACAGTCTGAAGTGCAAGTTTCCCACTATAACCCCTTCTCCATCAAATGTTTCAGCAAAAGCTAAACTAACATGCTCATTATGCCCATCAAACTTTTCAAAAAAAGTTACCCACTGTTTCTTTTCAAAAATCTCCATGCAATTCTCATGAATATCAGTGGGGTTGAATTTCGTTGGTTCTAGTCTAGATGACATCTTGAACTTTAATAGGAAAGAGATATGCAACAGGAAACTTCAACCTTTCAAATTTTAACTCTGCAATTGTTTTCTTATCCCAAAACGACACTCTGAAAATGTAGAATTGCTGCTGGTCCTTAGCAGAGTCTTTGGAAAAGAAAAGGTTTAAGCTTTACCTCCTTTCTGGTGTAGCTGCCTTCAATTCTTCCTGCACGATTATTTCACAGCGAATTGGTGCCTGCGTTCTTCCTTTAATACACAACTTCTTCTTACTGCAAACTGTTAACCACAGCAATCGGTTTTTGCAGAGAAAAATAGTTGGATTTGGTCCCAAGAAAGATGACCAAATCGTAGTCCCCAATTTCACCAGTTCACAATACAAAACTCAGGCACATTTGTATGCTGTCGTGGGGCATATAACCACGTTTTTTTTCTCATCATTTCATGAACATGCCACTTTCCATTTGATTATTTGCTCAGGAAATAAAATAAAGGTAAGGTTTAAATTCATATAATACACTTTTAATTTCTTTGCATGCCCCAATGTTTAATGAACGAGTTGTAATAAAGGGATTTCTTCTCTTAAAGTAGACTCCTTTTCCTTTTGAAAATACACATGACCATCGATTTTCCTTAAATTCTATATGTTTACTTAATGCATGATGCACTAATGTATATATAGAAAAACATTTGAAATTCTATTTTCCAGTTTATTGTTTTTAAAACATTTCACTTTCTACTGAGAAGGAGACCCTGTCTGACTTTCTGCTAAGAAGGAGACCCTGCCTGTATAATGTAGTATATGTTTTTGGCCATTATAATTTTGCTTCTGGGTTTGATTTTGACCACCATCTTGACCCCTAGGGTAGGATAATGGAAAGTAAATGGAATGCTGGTAGAGACTGTGAGGATAATGAAAATAGGTAGTCAAGCTTACAAAGGTTGGTAAATATGTCATCATTTAGAAACAAAGAATCATGAAACTTTTAAAACACAAAAACTAAAATTCTTACAGACTTTACTTAATATCCCTGCATGATGAGCTTGCTTCCTGATGTAGCTGGTTTGCATTTATTTCCTTCTAATGTCTTCTATCTACCATCTCATATTCCTTCTACCTTGCTGGAAGTCAGGTCCTTCTGTAGATTTCTTCTGCCTTACTGGAAGTCAGGTCCCTCTGCATTGATAGAAATCACTGTATTGCTGGAAATCAGGTCCCTTCTGCATATGAAAAAGACTTGGAGGGTCCCAAGAAAGCATAAAAATGCTTATCCCCCTCACGGGCCTAGTTATTGACTTGTCCTCAAGTCAAACAAAAACTTGATTTATTAAAAATAAAGCTATGAAATTTGAAAAGAACATTTTTTATGAATTTTCAATGGCCAAGCGAACCTGGTTTTCCATGGGAAATTCAAGTTTATATTGTGCCAGTGACCTGGTTTTCACAACTAAACTTCCCTTCTTTTTTTTCTTTCTTGGTTTTATATATATATTTTTATATATTTTGTTTTTTTTCTATTTTTATTTTCTTTTTCTGTTTATTTTATTTTATTTTCAATATCAGAGTAGCTAAGAAGTAAGTGAGGGAGAAACACCAAGGTGTCTATCCAGCACTTCCATTTCATGTTGCTATGAAATCTGCTGTATAAAATCTTCCTTATTGATAGGCTTGGTATACAGTTTGAGCCGATGGCCATTGACCACAAATGTGCGTGCTTCATCATCGATTGTTTGAAGTTTGACTGAGCCATTGTCGTATACCTCTGTAATCTCATATGGACCAAGCCAATGAGTTGTGAATTTGTCTTTGAAGTCTTTGAACTTTGAGTCAAACAATAGTGCCCAATCACCGATATGAAATTGTTTCTTTTTAATAAACTTGTCATGCCATTGAGCTCTCTGCTGTTGGATCAAAATATTGTGTTCTATGGCAGCCTATCTCATCTCATCCAGTTGATTCAATTGAAGTATTATTTCTTGCTGAGCTTCAAAAATATCCATACCCAAATCTGCTGCTAACTTGAAAGTATGAATTTGAAACTCTATAGGGAGGAGGACTTGCTTACCATAAACAAGCTGATAAGGAGAAAAACCAGTACTATTTTTCCAAGTGATCCGGTATGCCCATAAAGCTTCAGTAAGCTTAGCTGACCAATCCTTCCTATGCATCTGAACAATTTTGGTGATGATGCCTTCTAAAGTCTTGTTTGTAGATTCCACTTGGCCATTTGCTTGCGGATGGTAAGGGGTAGACTTTCTGTGCTTAATTTTGTACTTTTCCGCTATCTCTTGCACTATTTTGGAGGTAAACTGGGCACCTTGATCAGTTACAATCTCTCTAGGCACCCCAAATCGAACAAATATCTCCTCAAAAAGAAAGTTTACCACAGTCTGTTCGGTGGCTCTTGGTAATGGTTTGGCCTCTACCCACTTAGTAACATAGTCCGTATAGACCAAAATGTACTTCTTTCCTTGTGATGGTGGATGAATTGGACCAATGAAGTCAAGGGACCACTTTTCAAACGGTTCAATGAGGATTTGTGGTTGGAGTGGCATTTCATCAGACTGGACTGGCTGTCCCATCCGTTGACATGTATCACAACTTCTAACATACCTATTAGCATCTTTGAAAATAGAAGGCCAATAATACCCCAAATTGAGTATCTTCTATGTTGTTCTTTTATCTGCAAAATGGCCACCACACGGTTCATCATGACATGCCTTTAAAATATCTAAGACTTCATCCTGTCGTACACATCTTCTTATAATTAGATCATATCCCATATAAAAGAGATCACCATTAACCCATATATGCCTAGCACTTTGTTTAATAATCTTTTTCTTTTCTTTATATGACATAGATGGTGGTAGTTGGCCTGATGATAAGTAGTTTGCGATATCAGCATACCAAGGAGTGATAACAGAAATTGCAAACAGGTGTTCATCAGGAAAACTATCTAAAACAGGAACAACCTCACCAATATTGTGTAAGCGAGACAAGAAATTTGCCACTTGATTTTCTCATCCAGGTCGATCTAGAACAGTGATATTGAATTCCTGCATTAATAACAACCATCCAGTAATCCAACCATTAATGATAGATTTATTCATTAAATATCATAAGGCTGAATGATCTGTATGGACAAAAAATTCGTAGCCAGTTATGTAATGATGGAATTTGTTTACAGCATGAACCACTGCCAACATCTCCTTTTCAGTGACTGTATAGTTCAACTCTGCAGGTGTCAGATTTTTACTAATAAAATAAATGGCATAAGTCATGGTATGCTCTTTTTGTCCCAACGAGGCCCCTATTGCAGTGGCTGAGGCATCAGTGGAAATATGGAAAGGCAATGTCCAATTTGGTCCCCTTAAAATGGGAGCAGTTGAGAGCTTCTCTTTAAGTGTCTGAAATGCAGATTGACAGTCAGTATCCCAATTAAAAGGAACATCCTTTGAAAGCAATTTAAACAATGGCAGAGCTATTTTACTAAAATTTGCAATAAATCTACGATAATAGCCTGCATACCCTAAAAAGATTCTTACATCTGTTTGAGTTGTTGGTTCAGATAAATTTTCAATGATTTGAATTTTAGCAAGATCTACTTTTATTCCAGATGAAGAAATGTGATGTCCTAAAACTATCCCTTCAGTCATCATCATAAAACACTTTTCATTACTGAGGGAAAGATTTGAGTCAATACACCTTTTTAAAATGTTCTCCAAGTTTGCCAAGAAATCTTCAAAGGTACTTCCATACACAGAAAAATCATCCATGTAAATTTCAACACATTCATGAATTAGATCTGCAAAGATGGCCAAGACTGCCCTCTGAAAGGTAGCTGGGGCATTACATAAGCCAAAAGGTAAAACCTTGTAGGAAAAGGTGCCCCAGGGACATGTAAAGGTGGTTTTGTATTGGTCTTCTTTTGCAATACTAATTTGATTATACCCACCGAAACCATCTAGAAATGAAAAATATTCTTTTCCAGCTAAGGTATCCAACACTTGATCAATGAAAGCCAATGGAAAATAGTCTTTTAATGTTGCCTTATTCAACTCCGTGTAATCTACACATATGCACCATTTACCATTCTTTTTAGGAACAACAACCAAGGGAGAAACCCATTGGCTGTCGGAGATGGGGTAAATAAATCCTACTTTTAACAACTTTTGCAACTCTTCCTTGTCTATCTTAGTATGGGGTTCATTCTACATTGCGGTTGTCTAAGAGGTCTGATTTTATCATATGTGTAAATGTGGTGAGTGCATGTTTCATGATGAATACCTAGCATATCAGTGTATTCCCAAGCAAATGCATGGGAATGTTTATTCAGCAAAGTAATCAACTATTCTTCCTGTGATGTAGTAAGATGTGCACTTATATTCAAATGTTTGCCTGGATTGATTTCAACTGTTTTAATTTGAATATCTGTGATTGAATGAACATTAAAAATATCATGAAGTGCCAATGCTAGAGAATGTACTGTACAATTTTCCTGAAAATTATAACCCAAAACTTGATTTGCTACAGCATATTGCATATCTCTTAATTCTTCAGAAATATCAGGTTCAACAATGAAATAATCTAACAAATCCTTGTTGTTTTCTTCCTGAAAATCAAAGAACTGATTGATACTCAGGACAGGCTGAATCACTTCTTCTTCTTGTTCTTTGGTCTCATTAATGCATGACAGCTGATCTAATGTAGAAGGTCTTTGGGCAGAAGGGTAAAGGGCAATTTGTTTCCTCTCTGTCCCATGTGAAATGAGCATACTTCTTGACCTACACCCTATGAAAGCATCCGCGGTTTCCAACCAGGGTCTGCCAAGGATCAGTGGGTGCCCTCCTGGATTAGACTTTGGTTGTAGCACTATGAAATCGACAGGATACTCCCAGGAGTCTAAAGAAACAATGATATCTTCTAAGACCCCTTCAAGTGTAATTTTAGACCTATCAGCTAATTCCAAAACTTTTGTGGTTGGTTTGAGATTTGTCAAGTGAAGGTATTCCATTGTCTCTAGTGTCATGACATTAATGGAAACACCTAAATCAATCAGCGTTTTTGGAATTGAAAAATTATTAATAGTAATTGTAACCATTGGGATTCCAGGATATACATACTTTTCAATGAAAACAGTATTAGACATTAATCATGCTAGATTGCCTACCACATGAATTTTTGATGGATCCTTCTTTCTTTTATTAAGACATAATTCCTTAACTGCTTTAGTATAAATTGGAATATATTTTATATCCTGCAGTAGAGGAATTTTGACATATACATTGGTTAACTCATTCAAAACATCAAAATCGGGTAGGGAGATTGAAGGTTTTCTTTGACCAACCTTTCTGGAAAAGGAGGTGTATACGATACTAATGTTTTCCCTTTTTTACTGTGATTTTCTGACTGAGATTTTTCTGTATTTAATTTTTTTGGAGTTTTCTCATTTTCTGTTTGTTCTTCTAAGATAACAGGAGATTCATTTTGTAAATTTTTCCCAGATCTTAAATTGATATTTTGCAGTGGGAGGATAGAGTAGGGAAGTGGCATTCCCTCATCAACATTATACATGGGTCTGTCTATTTTATTATTTGGATTTGGAATTGGCTGGGCTGGGAGTTGTGTAGGCAGAGGTGGAGGCTGATTGGATGGCAATTGAAACTGTTGAGGTGGTGGACCTAATTGAGGAGCCATGTTGGGTTGTTGGAAAGATGGAACTTGGAAATATGGGGCTTGGACTTGATTCTGCTGGTATTGGGGATAGGCAGAAGGTTGTTGATAGGGCTGCAAATAGGCCTGCTGATATGTCTGGTTACCATGGGCATATCCTCTTCAATTTGGAGCAGATTGGGCTAATGGAGGAGACCAAGTTTTCCAGGGCATGGGTGCACTCCATGAATTTTGAATAGGAGTTTGATAATTTGTATGAAATTGCTGCATAGGATCTTAAGACATACCTGAAAATCGTGGCTGCCAAGGTCTTCATTGTCCCACAAAGTAGAGAGACTCCATGCTTTGATTCTCCTCCATTCGAGCTGCCTGCAATTCTTTCAATCTAGGGCAGTCATCAGTTTTGTGATTAAAAGTACATAAGCCACAAATTTCAATAGTATTTAAAGGACATTCTTTTAGTGGGTGTTTGTTTCTACATTTAGGACAAAAAATAGACAAGGCTTGATCTTGCTGGTCCTGTTGTTCTTGTCTTTTCTTGGTTTTTTCTACTTCGACTTGTGTTCCCAAGGTACTCAATAAATCAGTCTTGAAATATTCTAGCAGATTTCCAAGCTCAGCCCTAGAGATACCACTGTTTGCAGATTTAGTTACTTTGGTAGTGATATCCCTTTTTCCAGTTCTAGCCTTTCCTCTTGAATATTTATGACATAAATCTTGTATCTCATCAAAGGGAAGGTAAGATATGTCACCTTTGCCCATAACATTCAAAATATCCAAATACTCTTCTCTTATTCCTTTTAAAAATATTGTTCTAATCATCTCTAGTGTCAAAGAGTTGTATTTAGAATTATGCAGGTTGTATGAGAATCTTTCCAAATACTCCTCCAAACTCTCATCTTCCTGTTGAGTCTTTCCAAAAATGTCATCTTTTAGATCCTTTGATTTGCAATATGCCTGATATTTTCGAAGAAATATCTTCCTCATCTCATCCCAGCTAGTGATGGAATGCTCTCCTAAGCCCATAAACCATTTCAAGGCAGCTACTTTAAGGGTAGCAGGGAAAAGACGAAGCTTATGGGTGTCATCAGTGTATCCATAAGTTCGACACAAGATATCAAACTCGAATAGGAAAGAGTCAGGATCTTCAAAGGTCATGCCATAGAAGTTTGGTAAGACAGATGGCGGGATATTCTTCATTTTTACCTCTTCTCCTAGGATGATACTAATGTCCAAAATGGGAAATTTAAAGGTGGCTTCCTGATCTTCTTCTGTCCTTTCATCCCTCTCATGTCTCCTTTCTTCTTCCCTTTCATGTCTCCTCTCCTCTTCTCTTTCATGTCGCCTCTCTTCTTCTCTTCTCTCTTGTCTTCGTTTGTTTTCTACTTCTAACATTCTCTCATACTCCCTTCTCTGTTCTGTAGTTGGCCCTTTTGATGTTTCTTCCTCAGCCATTTTAGAAGTACCCACTGTTGAGATGAATCCTTTTGGAAAAGAAGGTCCTGTTACTTCTGTTTTTGGGGGGTTTTTGATAAATCTTCCTTTCTCGTCTCTTTGTCTTGACATAAAACTAAAATCTATTCTATGTTTTGTTGAAATTTTGTTTTTATCAGAGAACTAAAGTTCCTAAGCCTGCTTGTACAATGCCTCCCCGGAAACGGCGCCAAATGTTGGGCTTCGCTCTACTAATGCAGATCAAACCTTGAATTTATGTCAATCCGGGTTGGTAGACTTAGAGGCATATCCAAGTATAAGGACTCAAAGCTAGACTTGACTTGGAAATCTAGTTTATCTATGAAATAACCCTATGAGCAAATTAAGTTACTGTGATTTGAAAACACAAAAAATCCCTTACAGGAACAGCTTCATCTGATATTTCATTTACACAACAATTTATATGTAGAAGCAATTTTATATGTGAAAGATTCTGAGATAATAAAAACAATTACAAATTAATATTAACCCTAAAATATGAATTATAAAACTCCACCTATTATCCCAGCATTGAATAAACAATCAAACATTAATTCCCTTTACAGGAAAGCATTCATAATGTGTGACTGTTCTTAAGACTCCATCGTTGAATAAGCAAGCAATACACAATAATGTGAGATAGTAGTACGAACCATTTCTACAGCATTTAATTAATGGAATAACAAAGCTGATAAAACTGATTGAAAGCAGTCTAACTTGTTCTACAATAAGAAAATCGAATCCTATAGGAACTAAAACATACCATTGACACAATCCAAGTCGTTCACTGGCAATTGAAAGGGTGTGCAGACTTGACAGAGGGGGCCCTCCAATGTCTCGTTCACACACACAAATGAAGAATCACGGAGCTTAAACTTAGATTATATTCACCATAAAATCAATCATACACAGTAATAGAATAACGCAGTCCAGAACAGTATGCGTTTTCTCCCAAATCGTGATGATTTCTCCTCTGTTTTATGAAGTATTTATACAAATTCTTGAAAACTAGAAATTCTATTTATATGGAAACTAATTAATGAAACATAGTCCTCGAGATCCTCTATCAGATTCACGAGAATAAAGAAAATCAAAACTGCCCTGCTTTTGTGCTGAGTGGTAACGCAAGTGGTCATCTTTGACCGACATTGACTAGACACCTGTGATAGCCACATCATCTATCCGTTGGAAGTTTATCCATCCTTGGACACTGAGGATCTTTTCTCCATCTTACAGTTCACACCTAGCTGGCCTGCAAGTGTTCAACCTTGGAGACATTACGGGAAGTTAGCACATCCTGTAATCCTGAATAAAAACCTTAGTTTAAATGCTTTAAAAATCTCAAAATTCAATTTGTTAAAAAGCAATGACATTTATACCTCTTGACCAAAGTTTGTGGGTGAATTTAAGGCTTTATAAATCAGTATGAAGGCTTTATGGAGGATAATAGAGGATATTTAGGTGACAAAAAGAGGTCAACATGGTGCCCAACATCTAGTAAGGGAAATGTACATAATTAAACAAGCTGAGGCCAGGTTGAAAGAGTTAGCACTCATCTCGTTAGAATTTTAGAAAAGGTTATTAGAGGTGGTTGGATTTGTGAAGAATCAACTAGCATGGATAGGAGCCAATTTGACATTTCCAGCAAATATTCCTCAGAAGACTACAGGAAGTCTTAAGATGGAGGTGGCCACACTGAATTTCGAGTGTAGAACATCAATTATATTAAACAAATATATCAAGAGAACTATTGAAAAGTGTGCTGAATTCTGCAAAGGTATGTGCTCTGTTTACAATCAGTGCATCGTTTTAAGAGGTGCCCTAGACCAAGATTTCGTAGTTAGGGAGGAACATTTGAAGAACTTACAAGAGAGGCTATTAAAAGGGGAAGAAAGCATATCTAAGCTCAAGGTTGTTAGTGAGGAAGACATTAGGATCTGGATCATACAAGCTTCAGGACATAATCACCTGCTGGAAGAATTGCTAAATCAGAATGCACCAAAAGTGAAAGAGATTGAGTCCCAATTGTCAAAGCATGAGGTGGTAGTGCGTGTGCTGGAGCCAGCTGAGTATCGAGCCATCAATGAAGAATCCCAAGAGTGGAATGTTTTCATCAAGACCCTAATTGGGCCCACTTAAATTTGTCTTATTTATAAACCGAAAATTATGTAACTTTTTGTATTTATTCCTTTTTCTAGTAAAGACACTAAAATATGGAATTTTGTAAATGAAGAGTCGAAGAATCCCAAAAGGTTTGGGGGGGAAGCTTAAGAGTCATTTTTGTAATTTGTATAATTAGAGGTAAAGTAGATGTAGTGAATACTTTTCACTGGCATAGTTGTTGAAGCTTATTGTAAGAAGAACTATTTCATTTTATAATAAAGAAGATGGAATTTTGCTCGAGAGAGTATTGCATCAGTCTCAAAGCGTATTATATAAAGCTAAATGTAGAACTATTTCTTGTTTAGCATTATATAATCTGTGAGATCGTTCCTAAGCCTCTTAACTATTTCTGAGTTATGAATGGTTTTATGTTATGTGATGAATCTTATGCACTGATGAATGATGAATGTTTTAATATCACTGAGCTACCTTTGTGTTAATTTTCTGTTGTATGTGTGTATCTTGAATTTATAAGCTATCTGTAAAGTTCTTTATGCAAACAATATAGTACATCATTCATTTTTTTTAATATCAATCTTGCTCCCTAGGGATAGGCTAGCATAGATTTAGATTAGTTGTTATGCTATTTTCATTTAATATAGGCACTTGCATTTCATACACAAAGATAAAATTTATAAAAAAAGGTGGATTGGCCCGTAACCAGTAAAAGAGATTTAAGAATACACTTTAACTTTACGGTAGCTGGACCGCAAAAAGGACGGGTTCCCCATATTAAACAATAAACTATCTATTTGGGAACGGTTATTGGGGAGAACCCCTACCGTCGGTACTTGGGATTTTTCCAGGAATCAACATGAGGATGGTCAAGTCATAAGAAACAAATCCATACTGGTATGCAAGGGATATGCTTGTTGAAATATTGGACAATACTGAGAGGGGGGCTGAATCAGTATTGTTAATTTTCACAATTTTAAACCACTTTTATAATTCACTTATTATAACACATAACCAACAATTAAACACATAACACAAATTTATCGTGGAAGCCGAATTGGGTAAACCACCAATACTTCCTATTATTGCAAAATTGTTACTTACAATAGTTTTTTCCTGCTGCTACAGACAAGGATGGTATTACACCCTATTTACCAGCAACTATTGGAAGGAGGATACAACCTCTCGTTTTCTTAGCTACAACTGACATGATTCTATTGCACCTTATTTAGCATCTTCTGTTGGAAGGAGGCTACAACCCCCTACATGCCTATTTCCTACCCTAGTGCCACCCTACCACCCTAATATGTTTTTAGTAATCTTACATATTTATTTACCCTTCAATATCTGTCACACTCACTGATCTCTACTTCTTCTTCTATGATCTGTACCATAGAGGCAATTTCTCTCACTCACCCCTTTGTGTATAAATACCTTCACATTTCCTGCGGACACATCTCTTCACCATTGCGGCATTTCATTCTTTGATTGTGCCTCTTCATGAGAACTCCATTCCTCATTCTAACATTGAGCCATCAAGTCATCTACCTCAGTTGTGATTATTTAAAACAACTAACTAAAACAATTCCCTGTTAATCGATTTACTGTTAAATGCTCCAGTCATGACCTTCCGCAATTATTTTGAGTCATTTATCTCATTTTGGGGTTTTTCTTGAACATAGATTTGAGATAAAAATTAGATAGAGGATATGTGAATTTTTCCAAATATCATTCAAGGATTTCCACACCAATCAGTTCGTACCATTGATATTCTTCGGGATCTCCATGACTGTTGATCTGAGATTAAAAGCGAATATCGGATATGTGACTTTTTCCAAATATCATTCCACGATTTCCACTTCTTGAGCCAATCTTTCCACACCATCGATCGTATGTGGATTTTTTCCATATCGTCGATCTTCTAGATTTTGGGCAGCGAAACTGTGACATTTCCCAAAGTATTTTCACGATTTTCTGCCTTCTGATTTCTTCCTTTTTCTTTTTGTTAACCCAAAAAATACCTCACTAAGCTCTCCATGACCTACACCACCCAAGGACACCACTTCACGACCCTCCATTAGGACCCCATACCCTAAAAAATGCTTAAGGATGAAGAAAAGGGCTTAAAAACCCCAAAACATAGCCTAAAATACTCTCCTAGGAGTTAAATCCCCCAAAAAGGGGGCTAAAACCCTAAAAGGAGATAAAATTAGGGTGGTGTTGAGGCCTGGAAATTCGCAGGCAACAACAGTAAGGGATTCTCCCCAGTCAACGTTCCCAACTAGCCCGTGACTATTTGGTATGGGGAATCCGTCTGGTTTGCGGTCCAGCTACCGTAGGTCAAATAACAAAAGGGTTTACCAGTTGTGGCCCGGTCCACCGTGTATTTTTGTATTGTTTTTACTTAAGTATGAAATTCACGTGCCTAATTAATAATGCAGGGTGATAAAGATGCAAAGAATAGTCACAATGTGATGCGCAGGTTCTTACCTCTCGTCTTAGAACTCACAAGCATCCAAATCATATATGTGCAAGAAAATACAATACTAACTAAACTATCTCTAGAGAGCTGGATATTAATTCATGAGTAATGCAATACTGTTTGTGTGTTATGGCAAATCACATATAGCTGTTCTTATAACCAAACATACAGACACGAATAAAAGTATATATGATAAGATAGCTCATCAAAAATTAAACTCCCATTACTCATAGTGGAAAAAAGACATCATAAAGGTACTAAATAAAATTCAGACAAGAACATAGGTTCAGGAAATTAGAACACTCTTACAGCTAATGAGACACAGCTGAAAACGAAATAGTTCACATTCAACATTGCTCATTTAATCACATTGATATATTCCACATAGCACTTCCTCCAACAGGAAAAATTTGCAGTCTTTGGTTGTAAAACGAAATAGTTCCTCTTACAAGCATTAAGTTACAAGATTTTTCCAGGGAAAAATCCCCCTATAAGTTCTAGCTTTCAAATATTTAAACTAAAACAACCTACCGCTTGGGCTACCCCCAAACGTACGACCTTTCCGTCCCTCAAAAAGCTTCATCTTCCCATTTTATTTTTTGTACACATTCATGATTTGATTAGTAACTAATAAATCTTTTAGGTCTGTGCATTTGTCACTATTCACTTTGTCTTTTCCTTTGTTTGTCCTTCTTGCAATCCTGCTAGCCACAGTTCGACCTTTTCCAAAAAACACCCCGCTATGCCTTCGCGCCACGGTAGTCTGAAAAGTCCTTTGACCCCACCTGTGATTCATCAAAGTGTATCATTCACTGGGATTACATTCTAAAACAAAACGTCAAATTCTATCAATCAAACGGCTGCTCAACAAGAAAGATCCTGCGTTGCATTACTGCTAACACGGCAGGGTAGACTTATCCACAGCCGCATAGGCGGGCCTAACAGGCGATGAGTGCTGCGAAATGCTTAAGCATGTCGGAGTCAAAAAATTTAAGACTTAAGCTGCGGCCGGGAAAACTTCAAATCGACATTCGAAAGAACAACGACGTCGGAAAACAAGTGATTTGCACAGCCGCAATGACGGAAAGAAAAAGACTACGGACAAGCGACCTTCATCAGCAGCGGAGCGCTTCTCACTTCGGGTGCTTAGCTAGTTTGAGAGTCGCAATGGTGGAGGATCAAAATGTTATAGCCATGTGACACGAATCGGAGGGCGGAGCATTTTACACTTCGGGTGCCTAGCTACTTCGGGAGCCGCAACGGCGGAAGCGAAAAGGACAACAGCCTTCGATCTGAGTGACAAAAAAAACTTTAAATTTGGCAGCGATTGAAAATGTTTCGCCTCTGAAACAACGTTTTGCAAAGGACAAAAGGCCTGACCCATTTTCAACTCATCAAAACAAACTCTAAATCTGCGATCTACAACAATTCCAAACATGAGCAATTTCTTAAAACCAGGACGAAAGATAATCTTCAAAAAGAAACCATCAAAATTCAAGCATGACCAAAAGGTTCAAGGATCCAAACAGTTAAAAACCACACTAAATCATGAGGAGGGAACCAAAATTTTAAGAAATTTGGGGAAAACAGTTGCAGCTGCAACAATTGGCGACTACCTAGTGGACCTAGATCTCTGGACAATTTCCTCCTTAAGTAATAGACTGTTTAACGATAAAAACAATCATGTTGAATTCTTTTAGATATATGGATTTCCCAAATGGCAGATATATGAACTTTGAGTCATTGAGGGTAGTCAAATTAGGAAAATGGAAACCAAGATTTTAAAGTCAAGATAACTCTTTCGAGGCTAGAAATATGAGTTTCATTTTTTCATCTGTCTTCAGGTAGCTTCCAGCTTGGACACCACAAGATCGTAACATATGGTAAACAGAAATATTCATTTGTTCCTCATTCCCATGCCATTTTGCACCTGTGTTGTGATTTTGGACTTTTTGTCCTGCTTTGTCCTCCTCATGCCTTTCTTTCCGAATTTTCTATTCAAGTTCCTCTATCCATAGTGTCCTTTTGTGTGAGAGATGTATGTAATTTTCAGCTCACGAACAGAGAGGAAATTTTGGCAATTTTATACTCATGTGATTTAGTACTTTGTTTTGATACATATTGCTTTCTTAGGAGTTTTGACTTTTCTTAGCCTTTTGGCTTTCAATTCTTGGCATGGGATCATTTATATATAATAAACTGTTTACCCTACTTCCTTCCATGGATCTTTTGTTGTCACCCCCTAGGACATTTTAAGTGTGAGATGGATGGAGCCTCGAAAGAGTATTCTGGACCTTTTGATCTCGAGTTACTTTATAGGGATTTAGCAGGACTTCAATGCGTTCATAACCATTTAGGAAAACTGCTAAACTAGAAGAAATTCTATCAGGTAAAACCATAATACACAGTCTTGTAATCAAGGATTTTAGTTAGTCCAGAATTCTAATGCTCTCCATGCAACCAAATCTTTCTTCTTTTATTGAAATCAAACAGAAAATCTAAACTAAAACAAAACTAAACCTCATGACTCAAAGACTAAAAAAAATGACCAAGCCAGATTATTTATATACAAGATAGAAGAAAACAAACAAAACTCAGGAAAAATAAGGCTTGAGAACTAAACCATTTACTGGTAAGTTCTCTTCCCACCCTTGTAGATCTTGCAACTTATAAGTAGAAGGGCCAAGCTTTGCCGCAATTTGAAAAGGACCTACCCATAACTGTTGGAACTTCGTATGTTTCCCTTTCTCATCATGGGGGTGATCCCATTTGAGAACCAAATCTCCTACCTCAAAGTCTTTGGTTCCTGCCTTATGTTTGTCGAACCATCTATTTATCACTTCTTTTTGTTGCTTAAAGTGCTCTCTAGCTTTAGATCGAGCTTTTTCCGCTTTCAGGAGATTATAGATCCTTATTTGCAAAACTTCATTATCCGACCCTCGAGACTCTTGAGCTATTATGGAAGAAGGTAGCATGATATTGGGAGGAAGAATGGCTTCTTTACCGTACACAAGGGTATATGGAGACACTCCTATCAAAGACTTGGGGGTGACTCTATCAGCCCAAAGGGCGTTTGGTAGCGTTGAGTGCCAACTCCTCTGGTTTTCTATTACAGTCTTATTTAAAATTCTAATCAGATTTTTGTTAGAGGATTCAGCCAAGCCATTTCCTTGTGGATAGTAATTAGTATAATAATGCAATTTTATCCCTTTATCATGAGTGAAAGAAGTTAATTTAATGGATGGAAAGTAAGTAGCATTATCAAAGACTAACGAAACTAGAACTCCAAACCTGGTCATGATATGATCTTGTAGGAAGCTGATGACCGCATCTTCATTTATTTTGCGCAGCGGGACAGCTTCGACCCAGCGAGTGAAATAATCGGTTGCAGTCAAAATATACTTGTGTTGTAGGGAGGAATTCAGTTTTATTTCTCCAATAATATCCAATCCCCATTGCTCGAACGGCTCCGTGATCATCACCGGCTTTAGGGGTGCTGCTACTTTAGGTTGTCTCCCACTACACCTTTGGCAAATATCGCACTTCCTGACATGTGCGTGTGCCTGTTTGAAGAGTGTAGGCCAATAGTAACCGGCTCTGAGGATTTTGTGGGCTGTAGTATCTCCTGAATAATGTCCCCCAGTAGGCCCATCATGCAAATCTGTCATGAATTTTTTCGCATCTTCTTTCTCTAAGCATCTAAGCAGAACTCCGTCATAATTTTTTCTAAATAATATTCCTTCAACAATTTGATAGGAAGCTGTTTTAAGACGCAGCGCTCTTCTTTGCTTAGAATTCCAATGTTCTGGCAACAGTCCTGCCTGCAGGTAATGCATGAGGTCCCTATACCAAGAATCGGGGGCTGTGAACAAAGAACATACATCCATCAAATGTAATTCAACCTCATCTTCCCAGGCGTGTTCGTCATTGTTCCCATTTTCAGTCAGCAGTTTGCACAACCCCCGCCCCTTGACTATAGAGGCTGGTTTGAACTCAAGGTCATACTCTTGAAGAGTCATTACCCAATTCCCCTTTCTTTCTCCTGACTCATTCTGTACAAAAAGGGACCTTACAGCTGGGTATGGGACAATCACCTTGGTTCGATTTTTTAATATATAAGGCCTGAATTGTTTCACTGCTTTGAATACTACGTAAGCTTGTTTATCAATTGCTGGGTAATTTAATTCAGCCCCTTGTAGACCAGTGCTCATGAAAGATACTGAGAATTCATCCCCCCCATCTTCCTTTTGGGTAAGCACAGCTACTAGTGAATCATCGGATGCAAAGGTATACAGAATAAAATCTTTGTTGCAATCTATGCTTTTCAGGGAGGGTGCGTGCACAACAGCAGTTTTAATTTTGCTGAATGCGTTCTTCTCAATCTCAGTCCACTTGAATTGTGCATTTTGCTTCATCATTTGCTGCAGAGGCTTGACAATCTGAGCGAAATAAGGCACAAATATTCGCACGAAGTTAATTGTTCCCATAAATGATTGCATTCCTTTTTTATTATTGGGAAAGGGAATCTATTCAATGGCTTTGATCCTTTCCAGATCAATAGAAATTCCCTTCTTTGAAACTATGTGACCAAGCAGCTTACCCTCCGTAACAGCGAACAAACATTTTTTGGGATTGAGTGAGATGCCATATTTCTGACAGCGTTCAAAAATATGCCTTAGATAGAACGCGTGTTCTCCTCTCTTCTTTGAGAATATTGTAATATCATCGAGGTATATCACCACACTACGTCCAATCAAACCGCGGAAGGCTATGTCCATAGACCTCTGGAATGTGGCTCCAACATTTATAAGCCCAAAGGGCATTCTTCTGTAAGCGAAAGTTCCCCATTTGGTCCTGAATGTTGTCTTCAACCTGTCTTCTTCAGCTACTAATACTTGATTGTAGCCCGAGAATCTGTCTAGTAATGAAAATAGTTCAGATCCTGAGACCATTTGTAGTAGCTGCTCCATGGGTGGAACAGGATAGTTAACTTTGTCTGAAGCCCGGTTTAAATTCCTGAAAACCATGCAGAGCCTGATTTCTCCATATTTTTTCCTTACTGGCACCAAATTTGAGACCAACTCAGAGTGTCTAACCTTAAAAATGATTCTAGCATCCAACAATTTCTTAACTTCACTCTGGATCAGCAGTTCCAATTTTGGGTGCATTTTTCTTAAAGGTTGCTGATACGGCTTGATTCCAGCTTTGATGGGGATAACATGCTTGATGATGCTGGTGTCATATGTCTTCAAATATTCATATGTCCAGGAGAAAACATCTTTATATTGTTTAAACAGATTGACGAACTTATCTCTTTCTGCTAGTGAACAACATTTGCCAAGATTCACATATTTAGGATTCATCTCAGTCACTAAATTTATCAGCTCGAACTGTAGAGATGAGTTGTGAGTCTTCACGTTGGATGGTCTTCTGAAATTTTCATTTAAATTGAACATTCTTTCTAACATTTTGACTCCTTTAGGGATGAAATTATCATACTTCATCTCGGCCTGATGTTCTTCATCGTCTATAATTGCTTCGTTAAATACCTCGTCATTTGTTAAGCATTCTATAATTTGCTGATCGTCATCGAATACTCGTAGGTTGGTGATCATATCAGGTACCGAGGGCTTGAAAAGTAATTCAATGGAGCATCGATTATTAGTAGGTACAAGCCTAGCGGCTGATGTGGCCAACAAGTCAGCTGCTGCATTTTTAAGTCTTGGAATTGAAACAATATTAAATGCGTTAAAACATTTGAGCAGATCCCATACCTCATTTTGATAAGCTTTTAGGTGAGGGGAAACATAATGTATTTGATTCTGGATCTGTTTAACAATTATTTCAGAGTCTCCAAAAACTTTTAGATTACTTACCTTTAACTCGATTGCTTTCCTTAAACCCTGCACCAGCGCTTCATACTTAGCCATGTTATTTGTACACTCAAACTCTAATATACATGAGAGAAAATGTTTATTATTCTTAGGGTCAATTAGCACATAGTCGGCCCCTAACCCTTCTAATGTCTTAGAGCCATCAAAAAACAATGTCCAAAAATCTCTAACTACTGCAGGCGAATCTAGCCCTACTGCTAAGTTTACTATGTTACAGTCGATTTCATCAGCCTGTGAAAATTGAAGGAGATCAGGCTAGGTGTTTGATATGTTGTTGGCTTCTTCTACTTGGTAATTTCCTGGTTCCAACTCAATAAAATAATTTCCCAACACAGAATCCACTGGTTCATTCTTCTCCTCCAGTTGAGTGACATTGTATTTCATGTGAGGCTCCCGCAAAATTTTAATTTGGTTCGGGCTTCCTTTATATGGTAGCCACAGATGCAACCAATCCGAGGAAAAATAGCCATTTAGTTTGGCTAACCAATCTCTGCTCAGAGCAAGACCGTAAGCATCTGGTATATCAACCACCACGATATTAATAACTTGGCACACTTTATCATTTGACGCCAGGCGGACTAAGACATCCTCCATCTCACCAATTACCTCCGTCCTATACAACTGAACAACCCTCCACGTGGATGGCTTAGGCTGCCCATTTATCTTTTTACATACTGATATTGGCATGACATTAACCGACGCCCCTGAGTCTACCAGGCAATTATGTACATTGTGATTAAAAATTTCGAAAGTGAGGAGGAAAGGTGGATGTTTGCTTTTAGACTTACCTCCAATGCTGGTTTCTCCAATTTCTTCTTCCTCTTCAGGCCAATTGTCAGTGGGCAGCCTCTCATCCGATGCTTCAAGTGCTTTCAATAATCTTTCTTTTTGCTTCGGCACTTTACACATTTCAAATAGTGAAACATTTTCCTTTATCTTCTTTATGTCCTCCACGATGTCATAATCCATCTGCGGTTCAATGGGATGTGGTTTATCAGCATTCATATTTTATTCATTGGGCTTGGCCAACGTATCATTCTGCCTAGGATCTTGGCTGGTAATGGTGAATTCATAAATTTTATCAGCTACAGAATTATTTTGAAATTTCTTAACATTTTTCTGCAGCCTTTTGATCTTTGGGAGTATGAAATTTTCTTCTTTAATCGACCCTTGGCTCCTTGTTGTTACGTTGGTTTCCATGAAGTCCTTGTAACCTTGATTCTTTTCTTCTTCAGCATCAAATAATGAAATAGAATTCCACAAAACCATGGTTTCCTCTTCTTGTTCCTTCGTTGAAGTGGCATTCTCTTTTCTTTCTTCATCTCCATCTTCTGTTAATTTAGAGTCCAACAGTTGATTCATAACCAACGTCACCGAGTTTATCCATTGAGGACAATTCTTTTCAGAATGTGGTTGCTGATGGAAAGTGCAGAAATTGTCCATGCCTACCTCTGTTAAATTCATGGATGCAGAATTGTGTGGAAGAGGTTTGGACTGATTGTTATCCTCTCTTTTCTTGTAATAGGGTTTGTAGAACTTTTGAGTTTCCTTCTCTTTCTCCAAGTCTATGATCTTGTTAGAAAGCTTCTGCATCATCTTTTCCATACTCTCAAAATCTGGTGATTTCTCTTCCTTAGGCTTAGTAAACAATAAGGCTTTCCTTCCCACACCTTTTTCTCCTGACTGTTCGGGATAATCTTCAATACTTTCTCTTTCAGCCTCCACTATTTCCGCTTCTTCATAGATTTCCGCCAAAGTAGGCTTGGCCCTTATTTTGGAAAACATGGCCAACTCAAGGCCTAAAGCTGAGGTATAATATTCAATCAGGACCTTGTTCGAAGGTTTGTCAGCGTTAGAAAAATTCTTGAGATATGCTGCAAATCTCTGAATAAATCTATGCACCTTCTCGTTTCTCTATTTCTTCAAGGCGCATAGTCCTTTCATGAGAGCTGCATGAGTCTTTTGAGTCGCATACTTACTTCTAAAAATTCTCTCGAAGGTATCCCAATCAGGGATAGAATTTGTAGGAAACCCAAAATACCATGATGCTGTAGCCCCTTTAAGGGTGTGCGGAAAAAGTCTACAAACTACATCCTCATGCTCCCCCGCCCTTAACCCTTCTATGGCCAAGTAAAAACTTTGCAGGTGGTCATCTACTAGGATTTTCTCACTTGGATCGAATTTAGGCAACATCTTGTCAAAGGATTGAGGTAGATCATGTAATGGAGGTGTCAGGTTTAAAGGTGATCTGGCTCTCCAATCAGGGGGTGGATTCGGTGGGTTAGGTGGTGGATTGGCGTTTGCCATGAGTCTGGGTGGAGAGTGAAGAGGTGAAAAAACAAGAGTGTGAGTAGGAGAACTGTGAGGAGTATCTGGGCCTTCTTGATTCAAAGGTAGTACAACTTCCTGTAAGGATGTTTCTACAAGTTCTTCCCAATCCCCAACCAACACTGAGTCTTCCAATATAGGATGATCTTTTCTTTTATATTCTCTTCTGGGCAATTCAGGGATGATCGACAATCCTCCAATCTTCTTCACATATGCCCTGGTGTGTCTTCGCAGATTATTAACAACCTCATTGTCAACAGAAAACAAATGTTCTTTACTCCTTTCTTCTGGAATTGGATTATGAATCCCACTGCTTTCAAAACTGTTACTGGTGGAATAATCTCAGGAAAATAGGTTTCCTCAGCCAACCATGCACTGGAGGCCCTCCTTCTAGTGCCAGAAATTGTTGAGGCTTGGAAATTCACAGGCAACAACAGCAAGGGATTCTCCCCAGTCAAGGTTCCCAACTAGCCCATGACTGTTTGGTATGGGGAATCCATCCGATTTGCGGTCCGGCTACAGTAGGTCAAATAAAAAAAGGGTTTACCGGTTGCGGCCCAGTCCACCGTGTATTTTTTGTATTTTTTTGACTTAAGTATGAAATGCACGTGCCTAATTAATAATGCAGGGTGATAAAGATGCAAAGAGAAGTCGCAATGTGATGCGCAGGTTCTTACCTCTCGTCTTAGAACTCATAAGCATCCAAATCATATATGTGCAAGAAAATACAATACTAACTAAACTATCTCTAGAGAGCTGGATATTAATTCATGAGTAATGCAATACTGTTCATGTGTTATGGCAAATCACAGATAGCTATTCTTATAACCAAACATACAGACATGAATAAAAGTATATATGATAAGATAGCTCATCAACAATTAAACTCCCATTACTCATAGTGGAAAAAAGACACCATAAAGGTACTGAAGAACATTCAGACAAGAACATAGGTTCAGGAAATTAGAATGCTCTTACAGCTAATGAGACACAGCTGAAAATGAAATAGTTCACATTCAACATTGCTCATTCAATCACATTGATAAATTCCACATAGCACTTCCTCCAACAGGAAAAATTTGCAGTCTCTGGTTGTAAAATGAAATAGTTCCTCTTATAAGAATTAAGTTACAAGATTTTTCCAGGGAAAAAGCCCCCTGTAAGTTCTATCTTTCAAATATTTAAACTAAAACAGCCTACTTCTTGGGCTACCCCCAAACGTACGACCTTTCGGTCCCTCAAAACGATTCATCTTCCCATTTTATTTTCTGTACAGATTCATGATTTGATTAGTAACTGATAAATCTTTCGGGTCTATGCCTTTGTCTCTATTCACTTTGTCTTTTCCTTTGTTTGTCCTTCTTGCAATTCTGCTGGCCACGGTTCAACCTTTTCCAAAAAACGCCCCGCTATGCCTTCGCACCGCGGAAGTCTGAAAAGTCCTTTGAGCCCACCTGTGATTCATCAAAGTGTATCATTCACTGGGATTATATTCTAAAACAAAACATCAAATTATATCAATGAAACGGTTTCTCAACAAGAAAGATCTTGCGTTGCATTACTGCTAACACGGCAGGGTAGACTTATCCACAGCCGCATAGGCGGGCCTAACAGGGGATGAGTGTTGCGAAACGCTTAAGCACATCAGAGTCAGAAAAGTTAAGACTTAAGCTATGGGAGGGAAAACTTCAAATCGACAGTCGAAAGAACAATGACATCAGAAAACAAGTGATTCGCACAGTCGCAAGGGCAGAAAGAAAAAGACTACGGACAAGCGACCTTCATCAATAGCGGAGCGCTTTTCACTTCGGGTGCTTAGCTAGTTTGAGAGCCATAATGGCGGAGGATCAAAGGGTTATATCCATGCGACATGAATCGGAGGGCGGAGTGTTTTACACTTTGGGTGCCTAGCTACTTTGGGAGCCGCAACGGCGGAAGCAAAAAGGACAACATCCTCCGATCTGAGTGACAAAAAAAACTTTAAATTTTGTAGCGATTGAAAATGTTTCGCCTCTGAAACAGAGTTTTGCAAAGGACAAAAGGCCTGACCCATTTTCAACTCAGCAAAACAAACTCTAAATCTGTGATCTACAACAATTCCAAACATGAGCAATTTCTGAAAACCAGGACGAAAGATAATCTTCAAAAAGAAACCATCAAAATTCAAGCATGACCAAAAGGTTCAAGGATCTAGACAGTTAAAAACCATGCTAAATCATGAGGAGGGGACCAAAATTTTAAGAAATTTGGGGAAAACAGTTGCAGCTGCAACAGGTGGAAGGGGCTAAAGCCCAAACCAAGGGCTTAAAACCCAAAAAACCCAAAAAAAAGCTATAAAAGTAGGGTGGGGGGTCACTCTCAAAACACTTCTCCCTTGCATACTGTTATGCTTCCCGTGGATGCCTTGAGACCCTTTGTCTCTCAAGCCACCCACACTCCCTCTCTTCCATCTCCATTGAGCCATAGCTCGCCCATCCAAGAGAGAGGTGCTTCTTCAAGCGAGGGCATGGTGGACCAATTCCACCCAAAGAGAAGGTATAGCTTGTTAGTTTTTGTTTTTGTTTAATGATTTCTTTGCTTTCTAATCCACGGTTTATTTGCAGGTTTATTTCCTAACTTGTTTTACAGGTTTCTAGTTTATAACAGTTGTTTGTATTTCATTGGAAGCGGAACCCTAACCCATTGTTTGCAGAGGAGTTCTCCATCATTTCTCTCCTTTCCATCTTTGTTTTCATTACTGTTCTTTACATTCCATTTTTCCTTTCAGTATTTCCATAAGCAGGAACCTACCCTTCTATCTTATAGACAGAAGGGAGCCATTCCTGCCCCTGTAGCAAGGATAAATCCCTGCTATAGAACTGGTGACCATACTAAGTCAGTCCCACAGGATCCCTGATCCATATTTTTAAAATTTCAAGTTTTTTAATTTTTTCCCTAGTTTTTAAAATTTCATGTCAAATTTAGTTTAGATCTATTTTATTTCCAGTTATTAGTGTTGCCGAATCCTTTTCTAGGCAAATCCGAGTCAGTTTGGCCACAATACAGGTTACTGTCGGTCGGATCTGACTCGGGATCAGAAAAACCCCAAATCCAGGGTAGGTCGCACTTATCGGGCCTGAATGAGGGATGAAGGCGCACTTAATGGCCTAACAGGCATGCCCAGGGTGCGCTTAATCCCCCAAAAGGTGTGACTTCACTCAGAAACACAGACCGCGACTGTCTGTGAAATCTGTGCGACCCCCTCACCTGTTTCTGAAATGTTTTTGCGACCCCCTCGCCAAATTTGATCAGAAATGTGTAGTCTATCAATCAGAGTTTCAATTTAAGTTTAATAGGGATTGTCAATGCAGCTCAACTGCCTCTATCCAGCATACTAGTTTAATTTCAATTGTTGTTTTAATTTCCGGTAATTGCATTAACAAACAAAGTGTAAATTCAAAGTAAATTTTAATGTCTTAATTAAATGAATGTAGCTTAACTAAAATCAATCTAAAAATAATTGTATTGCTTACCCTTCCTCCTCTACCTAGTCATCACCCTCCGGGGTATTTTGGGATACGACGAAGGGAAAGCTCGTATAGACCTAGGCCCTTCATTGAATATTTTTCTAAACCATTAAAACTGGATGACCTGGAAGGTGGAGGGGGTAGAGAAGGAGGGCTTCTCACGGTGCTAAGCATCCTCCCTGTTGACCAACCTTTCATCCAGGAGGTGACCTGTGGATCTACGAATGGGCTTAGTCCCATTGTGTTGAGAGCCCAACACCTTCTCTTGGTTGAAGAGGAATATCAATGTGAGGTAGTCATCTAGTTAGACCATAAACATTCAGGGTTAAAAACTGTATTTGTTTACAAATTTCTGATTACTCAATGCTTGCATACATAATGGAATGAAATCCACCACAATATGATGAATTCATAAACCATTTGCAGCTACCAAATACCAAAAAAGACACACAAACAAATAAACCATACCAAGTAATCAACCCAACTTAGTTCATGACGCTGAGAGAGCCTTAAAATTTATCAATTTACACTAAGTTCAATCTAATCTACAGTCTTTGAGGACATAATTCCCTGACTGCTTCAACAATGGGAAGTACTTGAGCTCTGCCCAGAAACTCATTGTGAGGAGTACCACGGGAACCCCAAAGTAGCTGGCCGCTGAGAGGAATTGCCAAGCGAAACGGGCAACGAACCCTTCCGATTGATTAGAAAACGCCCATGAGGAAAAAGCCAAGCGCTATCTTCTGGTAGTCTTGGTGGCTAAGTGACCACCTACAGCCAATAGGAAGCCATTGAAACTGGGGTCCAAACATCATTCCCATCATTTTGATAAACATCTAACATAATTGATCCCCCACGCTCTTCCTCACACCTAAGAGGCGAACCACCACCATTCCGGACATTAAACTGACATCATCAAAACTGTTCTCAACGATCTCCCATGCCATCATAGGGCCACACAGCCTCTAATTCAGATTCAGACCCATACCAGTCTGAACCAAACCTCCATACTGCACCATCAATCCCCACGGTTGTTGCAAATACGGATCAATTTTTTGGCATAACCATAACAAGTGGACCCATGTCCACACCACAACCTATCACCAACAACCCTGTAGGTGGCCTAAGCATAGTCATGCAAACTTTCATCAGTCAGCTACCACCACCCATAGTGACCAACCAAGCTGGCCCACTTGCAACACACAAGGGCAGTGGCCCTTCCACACACACTGCCTATCCTGCCACACAGGGAGACAGTGGACCATCTACTTACATTGCCCCTACTATCATACATGGGGGAAATGTCCCCTCCACCCACACTATCCCTCCCACCACAATTGGGGGCATTGTCCCATATACAATGGCACAACCAATACCCCCAATTATCTAGGTACATTATGCACCTGCAAACCCCACCACCATCCCTTCTCCATCTCACATCAACCCAAGGTCCAATCTTCCTTTCATGGCTCATCTTAACTTGCCTGATTTTGCTCGATTAACAAATGACCCCATCTGCCACCAAGCTTTCTGGCCACCCAGGCCAACTAAGCTGCCATCATACATCCCCAAGTTTGAAGGCAAGGCAGGGGAATGTCCCCAAAACCATATTATGACATTCCATCTATGGTGCTCATCCAACAACATCGTAGACAATTCCATCAGGCTGAGGCTATTCCAACGCACCCTTACAAGTGCTGCTGTCAAATGGTACATTGAGCTACCATAAGCCAAGTACCCTAATTCCAATTCCCTATCTTTCATGTTCCTACAGTATTTCCAACTCCCCGTCAGATATGATGAGGGGGTGGAGATCCTGCTATCCTGCCATCAGAACACCGCCACTCATATAACTAACCATATCCATGAGTGGTGGCAACATCGTAGCCTATGTAAAATACAACTTGATGATAGGACCTTATTGGATTGGTTCCTCAAGACGTTGCTCCCACCCATAACAAAGGACGTCGCATCAGAACGTCCCCAATCCGAAGAGGAGGCAATACTGAAAGCCCAATAGTTTGACCTTATCTATGCCCAGTTTGGATATATGTACACCATCATTCCAAACGCTCCTCATCCAAGCACCTCCTACTGGGATGCACCAGGGGCATCCCATGCTATAGATAGCATCATAGGCTCAGTCTCCGAACATCCACAACACTGTCCGACACCACCTACCATTACATCACAACCAAGCAACACTGCTAGTGTTGCTTACCAAAAACCAAGCTCTGGACTACTCAAGAATGATGTCCCAGTCCAGAGCAACAAATTCCTATGCACAACCTGCAGGCCATGGATTGGCCAACATAGCAATATGCGGGGCAAATGCCCACATTTGTGGCACCGCCACCCCCACAAATCTACTACGCAGCACTAGTACAAATAGTTCAAGCCCCTGCCCCGCTCCACCCATTCCGTTGGGACAAGTGTTCACACAAAAAAATCATCCCAACGAGCCTGCTGCCAACAATCAACAAGGGAAAGCTAGAAATAATCAACCCCAGAACCAAGGAAACAACCAACCGTAGGGAGGCGGTCAACAATCGAACCCTCCCAACAATGCCGCGGAAAACCGACCAACTCAAAACCCCCCACGACTAAATGCACCAAGATGCAATGCCTCGTTGCGCACAAACCAACTGTGCACACTCTGTGATGTTTATGGGCACTACACATTCGAGTGTCCCCTCATGGGTCACGCTAAGCAGGCCATTTAGAACGAATTTCAACAGGTTTCCAACGCTGCAAATCAATTCCAACAAAACCCAACACCACAAGGACCTCCTCCTATGGTGCTTCAAAACCCACTACTAGTATAAGGATTGGTGGCAACCGCACCCCCTCCCCAACCCAATCCCAATGCTCCGAGGACACCTCCCATGACCGAAACAGGTGTTCACCACCTGCTAGCCATGACGACTGAAGAGGTCAACATGCAAACCATATGGAATCAGTACGGTACCACCACCAAACTTGCTGACACATCAATGTCTAAAATAGTCAATCTACCTCTTTAGTTAACCCCATTCCTGTGCCCTCCTGTACGTAGGATTGCCAATAATGCCACGGCTAGAGCTGCAGTCAACTATAGCATTGTGGGTGATTTGGCCTAAACACCAACGACCATGTCCACTCTGGAGGTACTCAAAATGTGCCCAACGTAGCGGAAATCATTACTAGCCTCCCTTGGGGCCGTAGACCCCTCCGACTCCAAGTTGATCATGTTCGACATGGAGAATGGAGAACAATTCATGCCATCGACCATCACCTTCCAAATCCTGGTATCTATCTAGAACTTGGTTGTGCGCAAGTGCATAGTAGATGAGGGGGCATCTACGTGCATTATTTCTACCCTGGTTTGGCAAAAACTGGGATCACCAATTCTGTAACCATCCTCCACAACTCTGCGGGATTATGATGGCCATCCCACTAAATCCCAAGGAATCCTCCCCCATGTCCCCATCAAATTAGTTGGGAAGATAGTGTTGATCGACATAGAGGTATTCAATGCTCAACTGGACTATGACCTTCTCCTTGAAAGGAGTTATATCTATGCCATGAGAGCAGTCGCATCAACTGTCTTCTATCTCATGATGTTCCCCCACGAAGGGAATATTGTGATGGTTGATCAACTCACTTATCATGATCTGCAAGGGTTAATGGCACCCGCCAACGTTTATCCCAACCATCACCACTATTTAGCCACAAGGGATGCCTACACACACTAATGTTGTCCCTGTAATCAACACTATGGTTGAAAACACACCAGCCGCTCCATTATTGAATGTGGGCCCTGGGTTGTTTGCCGATACCGCCATGATGACTCCTTTCCTATTAGTGTCACCACCACTGACACAAAATGAAACTGTAGACTTGTGCATGGTCTCATCTAGCATCGCTGCACCCAAACAACAACCGCAGTCACAGCCCCAACCACAACCACAACAACGTCCGCAACTACAACACCAATAACAACTGCAACATCACCTGCAGGAGCAACGTTTCATGTAGCCACAACCATAACCACATCCCCACATGCAACCGTTAGGGAGTTATCTGGGCTCATCTCCAGTCCACATGATTCCCTTCCTCTTTCCCCCACCTGGGGTTATGAGCAAGCCGGTAATGGCCACCTTAAGCCTACCTAACTTCACATTGGGAATTCTGGTATGGTATCTTGATCCACCGACTCAACCAGTAATGCCCCAAGTTGTTTTAAGCTCGGTGCAACCCATCGTGGTGGAGTCCCACCTTTCACTCGGCTCGCAAAATCCAACCATCACACCTACACCCACACCGCCCCACCCGAAAAGGGCTAAGGGAAAGAATGCCAAAGACACCGTAGAACTACGACAAGTCCCTCCATGCACCATCTGCGAGCAATAGGGCCATCCAACTCAGAATTTCCCTTAAATCCCCATGATCCGTGTGCATTTGGATGCCATGGATACAAACGAAAACATCCCTGTGGTTGATCTCCCAACCACACCGATAGTCAAAAATAAGGCATTGAGAACAAACCACGCTTACACCCTTTGTGGTTTGTATGGACATTATTCTCACCATTTCCAAGACCTGTCCGAGTATCGAATGTCTCTAGCCAACCTTTGACAGCATTCCCTTGAATCTGAGATCACCCTGATCGAAGAAGTTCACCCCCCACCTCCTTCTTCGGACACCATGTCCATTTACATGATGTCCAGTTCAACTAACCCTATTGTCTCCACCATCATCGATGGTCCATCAGACTTGTCTCTTTCGTTGTTTCCCCAACCACAGTCGCAACCTCAGTTACCAAGGAAACATTGGGGTTCATTCCCGATCAACATGATTCTTTTCCTTATTCTTTTCCTTTTCCTTTTCCTACCATCCGAGATCGTGAGGATTTCAGACTGGGAGATCCTGTGTGGTACCTTGAACAACCTACCATACCTCTGAGTCCCCAGGATGTGTTGAATCATGTCCAACCAATTGAGATGATGTTGCACCTACCTCTAGGTCCATCAAAGACTCCTTCTGTCTCCAGGCCCACCCCTCTTCCTCCAACAAAGACTGGGGGCAAGGCCACAAAAATCATAACCAATACCATTTACATGATCTCTAGCACCATTTTACCTTCTTTCTCATCGGCTGTGGAAGATCCATCTGATCTATCCCAGCACCACTTATGTAATGACAGAGATATATGTAAGACCTCCTTTGGTTTTACCCCATTCCCTTTAAACCATAGTGTGGAATCGGTTCTTCCCATAAAAGACCAGATTTAGTCATCCCGCCTTGCCAATGATCTTCATCTCGGTAAGGGGGCATACCTCTTTGCTGACTCAGATGGTTGACTCTTGAAGAAGCTACGCAACGGGCTCCACCTCAAGAGAGTCTATGCCTAATATAACCACTATCAGTCCCTTATAGCTTAGTTTTTTCCCTTTCTTGTTTTTCAACATTTTTTTTCACCACGAGTTAGGGGTAGCACCATTAGCTGCCAATACAAATTCACTCGGAGCCAGTTTGAGACACCTCTCACACCTTTGGGATCAAATTTACACCTCCTTATGAGACCATCATCTCATGTTTAACAAATAAATTTCGAGACCGTTTCCTGGAAGCTACCTCAATTTACAAGCCACAGCATGGTGATGCAAGTATTTACAGACTTGTACTTGTATCACTCTCTCCTACCGCTACTCATGCGGGTTCTTGGGCCACCGCCCATTAAGGAATGCTATTTTTTACTTTTATTTTGTATTTTAACACATAGTTGTCTCTTCCATCCACCACACCTTACACGGACTTCTGGACCATTATCCACAAAATGATTTATTTTTCTTGCATGTATTTAGCATATCAATGCCCCGGACTTGCACTCACATCACATGTAGTCAAGTCCATCCACCTCAACACACACACACGCTCTCTTGACCTCTATCTGAGAGCCACCTCGGTTTTCATGCCTCTATCGCACCGACTCACGAGCCTCTGACACAATCTATCCTGTGCATGTACTGGCATGTTTGAGGGCCATCTACTCCACCCATACTGCACGGATGACCTTTGGAACTGTGTCCGTCGTCCCGACATGGGGCACCTCCTGTTCCACCGCAATTGGTTGACCACACTAGAGTTTCGTTTAAGATCTTTTCTAACTCTTAAAAACAATTGAAAGATTTCCGAACGCAGATGCTTCCTTTCCTGCTTGCTTAAGTATAGGAAATGGCATCTACATCGTCTCATTTACCTCCTTTTACGGACCATGTAGACCATCAATTGAAAAGGACCACCTTGGTGTATTCAAGCCAAGACCATTCCCCTCTGCATACTTTTATGCTTTCTTGGACAGAGGGGCCATACATTACAAAAAAGCTCACCATGGGTTGTTGTTAATCTCTTTTCTATCCTTCTCATTAAGAAAAGATTTCCGAGCAAACTTGGTTTCATTCATGCTCATAAAAGTATCTAAATGACCATCCAGTCAGTATAGGTTTAACCTTTTCTGGCCTGATTGGACTACCAACAGTAAAGAAGTCTCTCATCCCCCACAGGATGGGCGAGCTCTCCTATGTATACTTTTATCCTTTTTCGGGCACAGGAGACTACCAATGAAAAAGACCCCCCACTGGAGTCTTCTTTGTGCTTTCAGACTCTCTAAAATTGAAAGCACAATCGAGCATTTATCTTCTCGGGCTTGCCAAAAATCCATGAGATCGTACCATAATGGTGTCCCTAGACACCACCCCACAGAAAAAAGTTTGGTAGCATTCATCCTTTGGGTCGCCTTTGTTCAGAGTACTCTGCAATGTGTCTTCCTTGGATCCCATCAATATCAAAAGTGTCCACCTCCTCCAAGTATTTCCCATCTGTAGTGACATTCCCGGTATTACAGCTATGATTCCATTCCCATGAGTCAAGTTTCATTTGTTTCCTGGTCCACCCTACTGTCATACTCTGAACAAAGGAAGTTTGAGTCCACCACACTCCCCCTACCCCTGTTCAATTATTTCCGTCCCCCTTCCCCCCCCCATTCAGTGGGCCAGTCCGCAGATTGTCTCACACCTTCCGATTATCTCCCTCGTGCTCTTGGTCAAGGAAACATCATCGCCTTGAATAGATGCAAGTCTCCCTCTATCGACGACAACACATATATTCTAGAGGATAGACCTAGAGGTCCTTGTATCCTAGTTTCATTAACCTCATTGATGAGTTCCTTGGACCACTTGAGAGGATTCCTTAGTGCCTCTCGGGATGGTTGTTTCTCACGTGCTCAACTCCAACTACATCATTGCATCATTGAGATTCGTACAGGGTTTGGTCCGCACAGTACTTGGTCGAAGACCCTGAATGTCACCTGACTCTAGCACATTGATGAGTCTATTCGAGGGACCTAAACAGGTTATGTCCCTTGTGATTTCCAGGTTGCGTTGGAGATAGTGTTCAGAAACCCCAGTAGTGCTTCTATATATATTTATTATTGATGCAACATACTTGTACCGTAGAGACTCTGACTCTTAATCAGTGAGTCCATATAGCTATGTACCATTCCAAATCCATCACATCGTCAGTCATGAATATATAGCATTCCATGAGAATTCCATAGGTCCAATGTACCAGATCAATATTGTATTCAGCCTCACATTGAGGAAACCATTATTGTAGCATCAGTTGTATATGATCGGCTCTTGTATTTTAGAGCATAGATCAATTTATTCTTTTGACATTGTCACGAGCATGGGGATGCCCACCTCGTCCATATACATGTCACAAATTATTTGTATCTCACCCATTGATGGGAACCATATTAATACAAAAACCAAAAGCCATCATGCCCCAGCCCTAGAAGCAAACACCTCATCGCAGAAAATCCTATGATGTCCATCGGCCATACGATGAGCTCCTGCCCTCACACATCAGGGAGCAATCTATTAACCTGAAAAATCCCTCACTAAGTTCTCCATGACCTACACCACCCAAGGACACCACTTCATGACCCTCCATTAGACCCACACACCCTAAAAAATGCTTAAGGATGAAGAAAAGGGCTTAAAAACCCAAAAAAGGAGCCTAAAATACTCTCCTAGGAACTAAAGCCCCCAAAAAGGGGCTAAAACCATAAAAGGAGCTAAAATTAGGGTGGAAGGGGCTAAAATACCAAAAAAGGGGCTAAAGCCCAGACCAAGGGCTTAAAACCCTAAAACCCAAAAAAAAGCTATAAAAGGAGGGTGGGGGGTCACTCTCAAGACACTTCTCCTTGCATACTGTTATGCTTCCCGTGGATTCCTTGAGACCCTTTGTCTCTCAAGCCACCCACACTCCCTCTCTTCCATATCCATTGAGCCATAGCTCGCCCATCCCAGAGAGAGGTGCTTCTTCAAGCCAGCGCATGGTGGCCCAATTCCACCCAAAGAGAACGTATAGCTTGTTAGTTTTTTTTTTTTTTAATGATTTCTTTACTTTCTAATCCATGGTTTATTTGCAGGTTTATTTCCCAACTTCTTTTGCAGGTTTGTAGTTTCTAATAGTTGTTTGCAGGTCATTGGAAGCAGAACCCTAACCCATTGTTTGTAGAGGGGTTCTCCAACATTTCTCTCCTTTCCATCTTTGTTTTCATTACTGTTCGTTACATTCCATTTTTCCTTTCATTCTTTCCACAAGAAAGAACCTACCCTTCTATCCTATAGACAAAAGGGAGCCATTCCTGCCCCTGTAGCAAGTAGAAATCCTTGCTACAGTTTCTGCCTTCCGCATTATCTAGACAAGACTCCTTTCCACACTGTTGATATTTTGCGGATGTCTTCCTGACCGTTGATCTACGATCAAATGTAGGTTTGTGGATCTCCCCTTTTATTTGTGCAGAAATCTTTCCCAATTGTAGATTTCGTTGCGGATTCAATCCTAACCGTTGATCTGTGATCAAATGCGGGTTTGTGGATATTCCTTTTTCTTTGTGCGTAAATCATTCACCGCCATTGATCTTCTCAAAATTGGATTTTTCATTTCTATAGATTGATCTCGACCGTCCACGTTGTCATTAAACTATTTTTCAATGAAATTTCACTCCCATCCAGAACGTTAAGTAGCATACTAGTTAAATCTACGAAATCCCTTGAGGGTCGTCGTATCTAGATCTGGTCAGATCAACGATGGACTCCAAATATATTAAACTGTATTTGATGGAAATTTTGCACCCATCAAAATTTTCTTCAATGATCAGCCTTATCCATCGATCTCTGTCAGCTTCAATCAATGATGGACTCTAAATAGAACAAACTTGTTTGAATTAAAATTTCACACCCACCTTAGTAGTTAACCCACCTGCTAGTTGAATCTGCGAAATCCATGAAGACCGTCATATCTAGATCGACAGTGGGCCCCAAATATCATAAGGTGAATTTTATTCAAATTTTGTGCACATCATGATTTTATTAATCTGTGCTAGTTCTCCCTATGAAATAACTAGCATCCGTTGATATACTTCCATTTATCTCGATCTCCTTCTTGGAGAATAGTTCATTAGAGGAAATTTCAACTCAAAATGGGCCTTTTAACTTTAACTCAAATTCCATGTCATCATGTGTTAGCCAATGAAATTTCTTTAAATTTTAAATACCGTATAGGTATTAAACACTTTTTTAATATAAATTTGGGGATAAGTATCATTAAAAAACTACTTTTTTTGTTTGTATTTTCGACATATCTCCCCGTGTTTTTACTCAAATTTCGATCAGGAGAGCTCATTGGATGCGGAATTAAATTCTGCATCCAACGAGTACCCTCTTGGAATACTTTTGATGGACCCCTCTACCCAAAAAATAAGAAATACCTGAAAAAATGTGATGCTGACATCATCATCACGTTTTTTCAGGTATTTCTTGTTTTTGGGGTAGCGGGGTCCGTCAAAAGTATGCCGAGTGGGTACTCATTGGATGGGGGATTTAATTCCACATCCAACGAGCTCTCTCGATTGAAATTTGAGTAAAAACACAAGGAGATATGTCGAAAATACAAACAAAAAAATAGTTTTTCTTTTCTTCCTTCAAAATTAATAAATATTATTTTATTATTTTAACTATTATTTGATTAAATTTTTTTTGGAGGCCCATTTTGAGGTGAAATTTCCTCTAATGTATGATTTCATAACCCAACTCCCTTTTTATCCTCCTCGCTATTAAATTAGTGAAATCCATATTGGATGTAGATCTCTGGAACCTTCATATCTCCACCACATGATCTACAATCATGAGGATGACTCAACTTAGGCCGTTTTGGGTTATCTCAGATGTAACTCCAACCTGCGAAATCAACTTTCAACCATGGATTTTCTCCTACCACGATCTAAACCATATAATCCTGCACATACTTAATTCTCGTTTATTATCGATCCTTACAGTGATCAATCATTGATAAATATGAAACATATTCCATTCATGAAATCTCAATGATCTAATTGGTTAATTCGTGCTCTCTCTTTCATGCCAATTGATCATAGAATCGATCAATTGATCTTTGTTTTCTCTCATCAAACCTGTTACAGATTTTCCCTTTTCATTGACCCTGTTACTAATTTTCCTTTGTCATTGTTGAACTCCTTTCACATCAATGATAATACATGCAATGGATCCTTTGTCTTTTACTGATTTCATCCTACTACATGTCTATTGGTTATTACTTTGACATTCGTGAACTCCTTTGAACTTCCTTGACATCAATGACAACTATATTCTCAAAAATATCCCCCTTTGGCATTGATGGCAACATCTAAACATTCTCCCCCTTTGACAACAATGAGAAAGGATAACTTGTTATGCCATTGTTGTACCCATTTTGATATAGGATTTCTTTATTTCTTCTTTTTGACAACTACCCTTGCGAACATATCTCTTCCCTTTGTTAATTGGACTTGGTACTAACCAATGTATTATCATTTATTTTAACATATCCTTTCTTGCTATAGTTTCTTGAATTATAAATTGAATGATAGATTCATGGACTCCCCCTGTCAATGTACTTCCTCTCCTTTGTCAACATTTTTGTGACAGAGTTTACACTCAACATTACAATGTTCTTTAAAAAAAAATTGTATTATGTAACTTGCTCTTCTTATGAAGTCTTCACATAATCCTTGGTTTGAGATAACAAGAGGCTTTGCTACAAGTTAGAGAGACAATTTTAGAAATAACTTCCTTAAACTGATAAATATATTTTTTAAAATACCCATTGTTCCTTCACAATATTCACTGTAATTTTTGCTCATCCTAGCACTTTTCAATAGACTGGATTTTTTATTTTTCATATCAGACTTGAGTTTTCTTCCATTGTCAACAATTTTATGTGTCATGACTTCAAATTTTAAGTGAACATAAAATATTTATCTTCTATTTGATTGCAGACATCATGGTCTTCATTAATCACACATTTTGTTGTTCTCATGTTACTTCATAGGTCTTTCACTTTCTCTATGTCAATCATACACCATTCTTATCATTTAACCTTGATCATCTATTGTCTTTGATGAAGATAGCTTTCAACATACTTCAACGTTAGATACCAATTGAAATTTTATGACTTTAACTCCCCTTGAGTATATGATCCCTTTGAATGTTATTTTCAGGGTCCTCTTTAAATCATGAGAGATATTTAGAAAAGAATCCCACTATCATCACTATATCCTTCTTCATCTTCATCGGTGTATTCTTTTACATCTCCATCTTTCTTTTCCTTATAATGGATGCCATTCTTATTTATGGCACTATTGTGCTCATCATCATTTTTGGAGACCTCACTAATGTTTAAAATTTGTGTTTCTTCTAAGTTCTCGTAATCTGACTTTTTCCTCCATATCTTCCCATGAGGTATCCTTCTTACTTGTCCTTTATCATCTTCTGTGTTTGTGTTTTGTTTCCTTCTCAAACTTTGATCTTTTCCCTTGGTTTTGTAGTGAGCAACCTTGTGACCAAACTTATGACAACAATGACAGTATTCATAGAATTTCCCTTTATGTTTGAGGAATATTTTATCTTCTTGCTTTAGAACTTCCATTTTCTTCGACTATTTATGAGCTTCTACTAAAACAATCTTCCTTAGTTTACATTCTCTAGCCATATGTCCAAAGTTATTACATTTGTAACACTCTATTTCATATATTTGAATAGGTCCAAACTAGTTATGATTTATTCCTTTTCGTTTACTAGACGTATCCTTCTTATATTCATAAACCTTTCCATAAGCTCTGCATTTCAAGGATTTATGACCAATATTATTACAAGAGTGACAATGACCAAAAAAGTTCTATTAATATCTATTTGTCATTGGTCTCTTAGACACTTCATTAGTTCTGTCTCTGTCATGAAAGGATGATGCATATTTCTTTCTTTCTTCCCTTTTAAGATGAATCTTTAGTGCATCATTGCTTCTTTCATTTCCACCTTGGTTTGTGACAGAGGAATATTCTGTCTCCTTTATTTTGTCATATCCTAGACCAATTTCATCACTTGATGGTCTTTGGTTACTTAATATATCATCTAAGATCCTTGAGCCATTCTCAAACTTTGATTTGATATATTTTTCATGAACCCCTTTTCTAAGTTGAATAATCTCTTTTTCAAGGTTTTCAGAATTTTGGATTCTCTCCTCGAGGAGAACTACTATATCTTCTTCGGTATTCTTGTCCTCTTGAATTTGGTTTTTCAAGTCCATAATAATTTGATTTGTTTCTTCTTGGTACTTTGACAGTTTCTCTTTCAAAACTTTGTTTCTTTTCCTACATTTTTCAATTTCATCAACAACAACCATGTAATGAGCTTCTATTTCCACTTCGGATTCCTCATCTGAATTTGATATCCTTATAAATAGGATTTCTGCATCTTCACTTTCATCGTCACTCTCTTCTTTGGAACATAAGTTCTTCTTACTTTTCTTAAACTTCTTCTTACCCATGGTCTTATCCTTATGACAACAAGATTACTCATGATCACTCTCCTCTTGTTTTTGGTAAGGACACTTATTGGAAAAATGTCCAATTCTTCCAAAGTTAAAACATTTCAAGGGTAGATTTCCTTTGTATTTCCCAGTACCTCTCTCAAGTTTACTAATGAAAAGAGCTTCTTCATCATCTAGGTTCTCTAATTGGTTTTTGGATAGGGATTTAAATGCTGCCTCTTTTTTTGAGGGTTCATTATGTCCCGTCCTCATCTCATATGCAGTGAAGATCCCATGTAGTTCATCTATTATCATGTCATAAAGGTCATCCTGTTATTCTAGAGTGGACACTTTTGATTCATAATTCATTGGAAATGTTCTTAGTACCTTTCTCACCACTTCTCTTTCTTTTAATTTTCCTCCAAGACCTCTAATAATATTGACAACCTCATCTACTCTTAGAAGGTATACCCCAATATTTTCCTCTTCTTTCATTTTAAGGCTCTCAAAATGCCATTTATATGTATGAAGCTTGGATTCTTTGACTTTAGATACTACTTCATAGATAATTTTTAACTTATCCCAGTCTTGTTTGGAAGTCTTGCATCGCATAACTTTTGTAAATACAAAGTTTGTCAACCCACTCAGGATTGCATTTAGGGCTTTGGAATTACCTTCATTAGTGTCTTAGTTCCCCAGGGTCTGTAGGTGCTTGGTCATCTATTTTATACTCTTTTCCAGTTGCTTCCCAAACCTTACATCCAAGGGAAATCAGATGGCACTTCATTCTCACACTCCAATATGCATAATTTTCTCTTGTGAATAATGGAGGTCTGTTTGTGGCTAAACCTTCTTGTTGATCCATAATGATTTTAAATAGGATCTACCTTCTAGTGGTTAAACTGTAGTGAAGGAACCCGTTCTAGTACCAAAGGTTGAAATATTGGACAATACTGAGAGGGGCAGTGAGTTAGTATTGTAATTTTTCCCAATTTAAAACCACTTTTATAATTTACTTTTTAAAACACATAATCAACAAGAACACACATAACACAATTTATCGTGGAATCCCAATTGGGTAAACTACCAATACTTCCTATTACTGCAAAATTATTATGTACAAATAGTTTTTACCTACTGCTACAGACAAGGATGGTGTTACACCCTATTTACCAACAACTACTGTAAGGAGGATACAACCCCCTATTTTGTCAACTACAACTGACAGGATGCTACTACACCCTACTTACCAGCTTCTGCTGGAAGGAGGATACAACCCCCTGCAGGCCTGTTTCCTGCCCTAGCGCCACCCTACCACCCTAATATGTTTTTAGTAATCTTTTAGATTTCTTTGCCCCTCAATCTCTGTCACACTTATTGGTCTCTGTGTCTTCTTCTATGATATGGACCATAGAGATAATTTCTCTCACTCATCCCTTTGTGTATAAATACCTTCACATTTCCTGCAGACACATCTCTTCATCATTGCACCATTTCATTCTTGGATCGTGCCTCTTCATGAGAACTCCATTCCTCATTCTAACACGGATTAGTCGAGTCATCTACCTATGTCGTGATTCTTCAAAACAACTAACACAATTCTCTGTTAATCGATTTACTGTTTAATCCTCCAGTCATGACCTTTTGCAATTATTCTGAGCCATTAATCTCATTTCAGTATTCTTCCTGACCGTAGATCTAAGATAAAAATCGGATAGCGAATATGTGACTTTTTCCAAATATCATTCCACGATTTTCACTTTTCGTACCAATCATTCCTCACCATTGATATTCTTCAAGCTCTCTATGACCGTTGATCTGAGATGAAAAGAAGATATTGGATATGTGAATTTTTCCAAATATCATTCCATGATTTCTGCTTTCTGAACCAATATTTCTGCACCATCGATCTTATGCATATTTTTTCCAGACCGTCGATATTGTGGATTTTGAGTAGAGAAACTATGACATTTCCCAAAGTCTTTTTGTGATTCTCTGCCTTCCTCTTTCTACCTTTTTCTTTCCACCTTTTGCATTCTGCTGAAGGACTCCTTTCCATACCGTCTATCTTTTGCATATTTCTTCCGACTGTTGATCTACGATTAAATGTGGGTTTGTATATCTCCCCTTTTCTTTGTGTGGAAATGATTCCCCACCACATATTTCTTTGTGGATTCAATACTAACCGTTGATCTATGATCAAATGTGGGTTTGTGGATATTCCTTTTTCTTTGTGCCTAAATCATTCACCACCATTGATCTTCTCAAAATCAGCTTTCACATTTCTCTCGATTGATCTAGACCCTCCACACTGTCAGTAAACTATTTCTCAATGAAATTTCGCTCCCATCTAGAACGTTAACTAGATTACTAGTTAAATATAAGAAATCCATTGAGGGCCGTCATATCTAGATCTGGTCGAATCAATGGTGGACTCCAAATATATTAAACTATATTTGATGGAAATTTTGTGCCCATGAGAATTTTCTTAGACCTCGCAATTTCTCCCAGCGAAATTGTTGAGGACCGTTGATCTACTTCAATGATCAACCTTATTCGTCAATCGCTATCAGCTTCAATCAACAATGGAATCCAAATAGAACAAACTTATTTGAACTAAAATTTCACACCCATCTCAACAGTAACTCACCTGCTATTTGAATCTGCGAAATCCATGAGGACCGTCATATCTAGATCAACGGTGGACCCAAATATCATAAGGTAGATTTTATTCAAATTTTGCACACATCAGGATTTTATTAATCTGCGCTAGTTCTCCCTACAAAATAACTGGTAGTCGTTGATCTACTTCCACGATCAACCTTGTTCATTGATCTTGATCTCCTTCTTGGATATTAGTTTCTGATTTCACATCCCAACTCCCTTTTTATCCTCCTCACTATTAAATCAGTGAAATCCATATTATCCATAGTTCTCCGGAACCTTCAAATATCCTCCACATGATCTACAATCGTAAGGATGACTTAACTTAGGTAGTTTTGGGTTATCTTAGATGTAACTCCAACCTACAAAATCAACTTTCAACTGTGGATTTCGCCTACCACAATCTAAACCATCTATCCTGCATAGACATAAGTCTCCTTTATTATCAATCCTTACAGTGATCAATCATTGATAAATATGAAACATATTCCATTCATGAAATCTCAATGATATAATTGATTAATTCCTTCTCTCTCTTTCATGTTGATTGATCAGAGAATCAATTAATCGATCTTTGTTTTCTCTCATCAACCCTGTTACTAATTTTACCTTGTCTTCAACCCTGTTTCTGATTTTCCTTTGTCATTGATGAACTCCTTTGATGTCAATGATAATCCATGTAATGGATCCTTTGTCTTTTACTAATTTCATCCTGCTACACGTCTATTGATTATTGATTTGTCATTCATGAACTCCTTTGACATCAATGACAACTATATTATCAACAATGCTCAAATTGAAGGTATTTAATTTGAAGAAACTTTTGAACCCGTGGCAATAGTTGAAGCCATTAGAATATTTTTAGAATTTGCATGCTATAAAAACTTTGAAGTATACCAAATGTATGTAAAATCTATGGTCCTTAATGGATAACTTGAAGACTAATTTTATGTTGAACAACCTGAAGGTTTTTTCTATTATCAGAAAATAGATATTATGTTTTCAAATTAAAAAGGGCACTCTATGACCTCAAACAAGCTCCAAGAAAATGACTCTCAAGACTGGAAAAATACTTGAAGCAACAAGATACAAAATAGGGTCCATTAACATTAATATATTCATAAAATTTGAAAATAGAAACATGATCATTGTTGTTTTCTACGTTGATAATATCATATTTGGAAGTGACCTACAAGTTTTGATTGTAAAATTTGCTTCAGAAATGAAGGATTTTGAAATGTCAATTTTGGGTGAACTGAAATTCTTCCTTGGCTTACAAGTCTCTCAATTAGAAAAAGGGATATTCATTTCTCAAACCAAATATATCAAAGATATGTTGAAAAAGTTTAAAATGGAAGACTCAAAACCAGTTAGTACTCCTATGGTCACAGGTTGTAAATTAAGCAAGGATGATGAGTATTTGGAAGTCGATCATACAATGTATAGGTCAATTATTGGTAGTTTTCTATTCGTAACAAAAACAACACCATATGTGGTGCAATCTATAGGATTAGTCACCAAATTCCAATCAACAACCAAAGTTACACATGTGGAAACCATAAAAAGAATCTTTAGATATCTAAAAGGAACTATGGAGTATGGTTGATGGTATCCAAAAGGAAATGACTTCGCTTTGAAGAAATTTACTGATGCAGATTGGGAAAGAAGTATTGATGATAGAAATAACATCAGTGAAGAAGAATTTTACTTGGGAAATTTCTAGGTATCATGGCTAAGCAAAAATCAGTCCTCCATTTCACTTTCGACATCAGAAGCTGAGTATATTGATGCTGCATCATTGTGTACTCAATTAATCTAGATGAAACAAACATTAGAAGACCAACTTGTGAAATATGAGGACCCGATTGTGATACATCATGAAAAATTGAGTGCCATAAAAATATCCAAAAATCTTTTTATGCACTCCAAAACAAAACACATTCCAATAAAATATCATTTTTTAAGAGGAAAAATGTCACAAAATGTTGTCAAATTGGAATATGTTGATACAAAGGAACAAATAGTAGACATATTTACTAAAACATTAACTAGAGGATACTTTTCATATATTATACAAAATATGGGGGTTATCCCTCTTCCTTAGGATAAAACTAGAAAACATACCCTGTCACAAAGAAGAGGATACAGTTGACAGGGGGAGAAATTTTTGCAGGGTGAGTGTTGATCATTTGTCATTAATGTAAAAGGGGGAGAAAATTGGAGAATTATTCTCATCAATGAAAAATGGGGAGAATGTTGGGTATGATTTTCATTGATGTCAAATACGTTCATTAATAATAAAGGAAAATATTAAGCCGAAGTCGAACTATTTTCAAAAGTGTTGTCAAAATGTTCATTAAGTCAAAGTCGACCTAATAGACCTATTGTATTATGGTAGAATCTTTGTAAGTTGAATTTGAAGTCGAATTAGTTGACCTAGTAAACTTACTCTCTCTATTGTCAACCATTGACAGTCGAAGTCAACCTATTGTGAACTATTGTTAGTTGAAGTCGATCTAGTCAACCTATTGTCAGTTGAAGGTGACTTCTTGTCGACCATTTTCAGTTGATTCAAAGTTAGAGTTTGACATTGAATTAGTAAGTATCGACATAGTCTATTTCGACATCAGAATCAATAAACATTAGAATTGACAGAGTTCATTTCAACTCGTAATTGACAAAGTCAAAGTCGAAACGGTGGAGTAAAAAATGCTAGAATATGTAGTATATTTTTTTTGTGGTTGATTCTCGACATCAAAATAAATCAATCGGATTCATAATTGGTGACATATTGTAAACCAAGGAATAAATAGGTTGAAATTTGAACTATCTAATTCGGGATTGTGAAGTCAAAATATTTCATAATCATACTGTTAAAATTCGTAAGTTTAAACAGACAAGGTAATTATAAATTAGTTTTTTTTGTAAAAGGTCACGATGAAGAGTTGTGACTATTATTCAAAAAGAAACAATTGAAAGTATATAAACAAGATTTAGCTTTTCAAATAAGGTGTCCAAGTACACACATATTGCGAATCAGAAGTGTACATAAAACAAATAAAATTCGTGTAAGGGTGCTAGGGAGGTGCTAGGGCAGGCAACAAAATCATGTAGGAAGTCAAAGATTCCTTCTAGTCATAGATGGTAAACATGGTGTCAATACATCCTTTAGTTGTAGCTGAGAATCCAAGGTATTGGTACATCCTTCGGTTGTAGATGAAATTTGGGCGTTGTCGTATCTAGCAAGTTGGTGATTGCGAAATACATGTAAATATAATTTTGCAATAATAGAAAGTGTGTGTGGTTTTACCAGTGGGATTCCAGGATAAAATTCAATGTTATGTTTCTATTTTTGTTTTGTTTTTAAATAAGATGATAAAAACTAAACAAATACCTAATACTGATTCACCCCCCTCTCAGTATTACTTGATTTTCCAACAAAGGGGACACATTGTTTCCCTAACAACACCCTCCAACCTTCTCCTGCCCTCCTTCTTCTCTCTAGGGAGGTGATCATATTGAAGTCTACTCCCATCGCCCAATGTATTTAATTTACCCAATAATGAACCCTTCTTATAGATTCAATGAAAACCCCCTTATACAGAGGGTAATGAGGCACATAGACATTGGTCATAACTCCCTTGATTTTAGTAGGCCTGGAATTCCACTGATATGGATATTTGTAATGTCGTGAATCCAGATAGGGAAATATTTTCTGGATCCACAAGATCCCAAGTCCCCCAATGACCCCTACTGCATCTATCCCTATTCCTTCACATCCCTACCATGATTTCCTTACTACCTCTATAAGGTGTGCTTCAACACACTTTGTTCCTTGTAAGAATATTACGACTCGTATTTCCTTCTAAATATTCTTCTTCAAAATATGATTTTTTGAGGGCTATTCATCCCCTTCACATTTTAGGTTATAATCTTCATTGAAAAACTCAAGAAAAATTACAAACCTAAAGAAGACTTAATGGTAGGGTATTGAACTGGTTCAACTAATATAAACCTGACCTTTGTGATATAGATCCAATTCAATTTCCTCTCCAATTTCTTTCTCATTTCCACAAATTTCCTCTTATTATCCTTCAGGGGGAGGCAAAAGGAATCCCCAAAGGTTTCAGTGCCCTAGCCTTTATAATTTATTCTTGTATCAAGGAAATTTTCTATTTGGAGACAAATACTTTATATTTGTCTACATAAGCCTTCTCAATGCCCTCTAGATTGAGATCCCCTATTTCCATGTCCTCCCCTTCTTTTTCTGTATCCATACCCTGCTAGGGCATATCCCGTTCTTTAGAAATATCTTTCACTCCTATTTTTTTTTCTAGGAATTCTTTTTCTTGGACATGGTTTCCCTCCTCCTTCATTAGTGATTTCAAGTTTTCCCCATTCTCATCTTTCTCACCTAGAACCACAAATTGATTAGAGACTATAGGTCATTTATATATCTCTAGGACCTCCTATTTTTTCCCTCCTTTCTTTTTAGAGTAAACCCTCAAGAATCCTTAGTTGTCCACCTATTCGGTGTGCTTAGGTTAAGGAGGAGGGGTATTATCAGGGAAGTCCCTAAAAATGCATATGTAGTTGTGACAGTGTCTACACCAAAAAGGGATATGCTCATAATCTAGTGACTGCCTCAACATCATCTTCCCATGTAAGGTTGATGGATTATGGTAGGGATTTTGTTAAGTCCATATAAATACGGTTCCTAGCATATGTTGTATACATATTTTCCTTCATTTCCTCTGATATCTTGATGAAGGTCCCGTTGGCCAGATTTTCTGACCTGGCCAACACGGAGAATCAGCTCACACAAGTCGCTTACTGCAGCTTCCGATATGTTTGAATTAGCTGGTTTTCGCAGGTTATGGTCCTGCTACCACCTAAGTTTTAACCTTCTTAAAGAAAGTTCTACCACTTGAACTTAGAAAAAGTAGATCCTAAATTATTACTAAACTAAATGTTAATCTAAATCCTAAACAATAAAACTAAAATTAATCTTATTTATTTGCAATATATACTAAAAATAAGAAGTCTATTTAACAACTATTCAAAGAAAACAACTATTAAATCTATTTTCTGCTCTCTTAATGAGAGTCTCTGTTTTAGGTTTGTTTTCAAATATATAATCATAGATTGTTTAATAAATAAAAGAAAACTACTTGACAACTGCTAAAAATTGAAAATTAATCTAATCTATGCAACCTATCTTGGCCAAGAGCGAGCTAAAATTTATTAACACCTATTGCATTGTAAATTATGATATTGAAAATCTAATATATTTTCAAGAGAAATCTTATCAATACATCATAGTTTCAGTAAAATCTATAGTAATTTGTGATAAATAATAATATTAAACTATTATTATTATAACATAATTACTGACACAATACAATAAGTTTTAATTTGTTCAACATCTGAAAGACGATAGTAATAAATAGTACTGAATAACCCTATACAAATAGATGATTAAACAGTAATATTACATAGGTATTGACATAAAAATTATATCAAATAATGAAAATTATTTTATAATTATTATAAACATCATTCATTGAGATATATTAACAGATGGAATTCGAAAGTGAAATGTGATCAATGCCAACACCATACAATGTGTAAGTAAATCAAAATATATAAGTAAACTATAAGAGGATTGAATGTATATTTGTATAATTATATCAGAGAAAACCTGTACAAAAACGTTACCAATCTTCTTCAGATAGCATTAAATTATATGCCAATGTACACATCACCCAGACATAGCAATTAGTTTCAGGATTACAAAATAACATCAATCTATATTACAGTTCCTTTTCCAATCGAATTCCACAAGAAAAACAAGCAGGGTTCTGAAAATCATTTACAGAACTTTCTGGAGTGCCTTTTCGTATGGCAGCGTCTCCCTTTCCTTTGCAAACACCAGATTACATACAGAAACAAAATATGGAAAGATATAAATCCTTTTCAGATCTGTGGAGACCCCCCCATCCCTTTTGCAAACTTCTGAGGTCAAATTTATAGAATAGAAGATTAGTGGAAGGATTGGATCAAACCCCAAACCTCTGGTTCGTTCAGCTAGATGCCAAACCCACCGCCACGAATTTCTTAAAATTCACCTCCATTCGGGCATGAAAATCTCCAAATCTGTGTAGAGATTTTCAAAACAGCCCAACTCGTGCGCAATTCAGCTTCTTGATAGTTCTGTAGCTGCTTGCGGTTTTGTTTGATGATGTGGCTTGGATATTTTTCTGGTACTTTTTGTTGTCCTGGTAACTCAGCTCCTTTTATCTCCTACCAGTGATCCGTGTTTTGAGAAACAACTACCTGGTAATTTGTTTATAATATGATGCCAATGCATACGTGAAGTCCATGATATCTGCATCACAAATATATCTTAAGTAGCAATCTGAAATATTGTGTAGAAAAGCATTGATTAAAAGAAATGATATTACAGTTCTTTCAAATATATAATTTTCATAGAAAGTAAAGCGAGAAGGGAGGATAAAGAGTTCAAATTTGTGAAATGACAAACTTCCTTAGCGTTATAATTTTTATGAAAATGTAGTAACCATTTTGATGATGGGTGAAATTGTCCTTTGAAGAAGCAATCAAACGAATCGATGGGAAGCATCTAGATGTTTGCATACGTGTTCTTATTTGCTACCATTCTTTATCTTCTCTATTGATCTAATGACGTTTTTTATTCTTGATTTCTTGCAGGTTATTCTCATATATTCTCTGCTTACAATGTGGACGCCATAATGTGAATTTCCTTTGCATATGGGGGGTTACAATGTACAAATTTGCTTATAATGATGTCATTAATTTCCTCAACCAGATTGAGGAGCATGGAAATGATCTCTATTTCGGTGGAATCATAATAATTTCAAATATTTTGCTGGAAACTTCATAGGGATATTATTTGTATGGTAGTTGGATCCTGGATATGCCTCGTAAACTTAGTTTGAGCTCATGCAAACTCAGGTGTGATTATCTCCATCTTAAAAATTGGTGCATAAGAAAAAATATCTCATAAAATTAAATGATCATATGAACTTTTACATGTCAAGTTTTCACCGAAATATTCTTTCATGTGAAAACAATTCAATGAGAACTTTTTCAAAACTTAATATATTACGTTCTATCTTTTAATACACATATAATAACATAATAAACTATTAGTTTTGATAAAGCATCAATCTTAAAACCTGGTGATGAAGTATTTTTAGATGTGCTGTAAATATTTCAAATATTGAAAAGTTTATATGTAAATCTTTTGGAGTTGTATTATACCTTTTGAGTTTATTGCCTAAATACTTTGGAATTACAAATAATGATAAAGTCAAGCCACCAAATGAATTTTACATATTTGTAAAAAGATGTTAGTTAAACTTGACATTATATATATATATATGAATAAATAATTTTTAAAATTTGGTTACAAATTTAAAAGGAAAATAATAACAATGAGAAGAACTTTAGTTATTTGGATATTTTGTTTTCAAAATTCTTTTACCAAAACCATAGAATTTTGACTTATAGTTATATTAATACAATTAAATGAGTCAAAACAATAAAGTTAAGAGTTTATTTAAATTTATTTATTTTTCTCAAGTGAAAATAATAATAAAATTTGTAACAAAAAACAAATTTAACAAAAATTAACGTTTTGCTCAAATTGGAAATTACAAGTTTGCCTTGCATCTTTGATATAAAATTATCTGGAACATGGATTTGAAAATTTTGAAATTGAAATGTTTAGTCAAATTATTCCAATATGCAACGATACCCTTTCAACTCATTAACACAATGAAGATCTAAAGTTTGGAAAGGTTTTCTTAGAATCAAAATGGATCAATTTCTTCCAATAGAGACATGTAATTAATTGAGCTAAGGCCAAACGAGAGCTAGGAATTCGTAGCTTCACCATCGAAAGGCAAAAGGTATAAGTGACATAATGATATTTTGCCGATAAAACAATTAGCTAAATAATATAATGAAATGATAATGAATTTCCACTAACTGCTTATATTGCAAAGTTTTACCATATAGCAAAAAGAATCAATTATGAAGAACTCAAAGCCAAAAATTGAGTAAACAAACAATCACCAAATCATCTTCCATGAAAACCAAGTCAAAGAACAAGCATAAAAAAGTGAAGGATCAATGAAAGAAAGCAAACAAAATTAAGATTAAGGATATAAGAAAACAAAATTAAGGTTTTCTCGAAATATCAAATTTCACACCACATGACTTTATCGCATCACTAGCCTATATAGTAAAGTTTGAACTTCAATACCGTCACAATCAAATGAATTATCACAACTATTATTCAGAGACTTCGTAAAGATGAATGGATTTTAAATATATGCATAGCAAATAAAATTCATCAAAAATGCTTTCTCAACAGGTAAAGATAATCAAATAACACCAGCATAAACATATGACCTCCATACCTTAAGAAGATATTTAGATAAGTTCCCCATCCATTAGATATAAATAACTGAAAGATAAAATTTGTTTTTTTTTTGCAACAAATTAATTATAACTTTGATTTACGACTACTATCCTGGCCTGGTAACCAGATATTGATAGCATCATTCATGAGAACTACCAGAGATAAACAAGCTGGCTCGTGATGAGACCTATTGTCCCTTGATATTATGACCAAGAGCCATCACCCTGGTGATCGGAAATGATGTTATCCCCGACAGGGCTGATGTTCATGATTAGGTCGGCTCGTGATGAGACTTCCTATTCTTCAATCAAAGTTTTTAAATTAGATTTATAAAATTTGTGTAGCGGATGGGAAACAAATCAAGATAATACTCCTATAATAACATGGAAGGCCTAAAGATGGATAATGTCATTCATTCATAAATATTCTGAGAGAAAAGTTTCTCGACATGTTAACTTGCTTAGCTAATGATATCATTCTCAAAATAAAGTCCAAGAATAATAACTATGAGTTCAACTAACTCATTAGCTAAGTTCATAAGAAATCTTTCAAGGCTAGGAGTGATTCAGTCACAGTGAGAACATTTGATATGGCAAGAAACTCCTTACAATGGTCTCCCTTAAATATAGTAGGTTGATTAGTAGAGAAACATATGAACACCCAACAGTATGCGATCATAGTATTATTTATATACAATGCTCCCTTACTAAAAACAAAGAAGAAAATCAGAAAATTTAGAATATTAAAACCACTAAAAATTAATCAACTAAACAAATTTAAAATTAATTGAACCTAAGCATCTAAAAATTTATATACAAAATATGACCCGATCAAATTCAAAATTCATCCAAAGGTATGTATTAAAATTCAAAAGAAAGATTTAACGAAACTTTAACTGAGAGTCGAAGAAGATAAATAAACTCAAAAATCAAAATTCAAGATATGATCATTTTCTATGAGACGAGCTATACAAAATAATGTAAAAATCATTAAATAATGATATGCATAAGAAGGATGATCAATCTCCCAATATGTAATTTGACCATGATATGATAATACCAAGGATTGAATTTTTAATAATTTCATCAAAAGGTCAAATGAAAGAGAGAAAAAGGAAGATGGTGATATAATATGTATATAGGAAAAATATATGATAAAATATACAAAATTTAATAAATTCATCATAATGTTGAATTTTGAGCTCATCATCGCAAAATTGTTTCAATTGTAAAATTTCTTCTTTTCTTGAGATTGTGATTAAGTTAAAATGGATAAGTTCGAATAAATGAGATCCTTTATTCAATATTATTTACAAGAAGAAGAAAAAAATGAACCAAATTCTAAACGATGCAGTTTATGATTATAATTAAAATATGAGTGAGCTATGTTCATAAAGTTTGTAAGGAAACATTATGAACATCATCTTCAAATTTTCTTGCTTTAAAACTTCAAATCATCATTTATGAGTAATTTGTAATTAAGTTTTAATAGTTGAAAAATAAGGCTTACAATGAGATGATTAAAACCGTAAGCAAGACATGTATTTTTGTTAGAATAATCAACCCATAGTTATCTACCTTAGACATTAATTAATCCATTTTTGTCTTATTTGCCTAGTTTCCATATTCCACCTTATGCAAGTTGTCCTCCACATGTCCAAAGTGGTAAAACTTGCTAAAATTGAGTCATGGAGCGCTTGGGAAACCACTTGGAATCAAATCTGCTTTATTCCTGGCCTTCCTAGCTCATGTCTTCTTTTTCTGCTTTATTGCCTGTTTTTGCTGAGTTTTAAGGCAATTGAGAAAGTTTGACTAAGTGAAGTTAACTTGTTTTTTGTCCTCATCATCCTACACTCTTTTCTCCTAAGAAAAGCATGTATGAGTTGTCCTTCCATCATCTATTAGCTTTCTTAATTGATTTTGTCAATTTGTGAGCTCCTAGATAGATTTGGAAACTACTTTATGCACCTATGGGGGATTTGCTTAGATTTAATAAGCTTGATTTTGACCAAATTCGAATGGAATATTTATGCATTCAAATCTCTCATGTAATTATCTATTGTTGTAGCCTATGACTTCATAGGGTTGGCTATTGTACACTTATTCAATACAGATTAGTGTTTTGGTCCATATTCAATCTCCTTTGTGTGTAATTTGCATGTGTAATTGGTAATTTTTGTGAGTGTAATTGCTCCAACACCTGGGTTCAATTTCCACATGGTATCAAATCCTTTGTAGATCGATTTCTCTCCTTCCAATTTTTTATTGCAATTTTGACATCATTGACTAGGAGCATTCTGCTGACTGAAGGGACAATTTCTGAGCTATGGATCAATCTTAGAAGATCATCTTTACTCCATTTAACTTCTTTGAATGGAAAGCAGAGATGAAGATAATATTGAGAGAGAAAGGCCTCTATAGAGTGACTATGGCAATAGAAGCAGATC
>LPNX010674567.1:82088-98833 GCA_001517045.1 Pseudotsuga menziesii | reverse complement strand
GAGGGATGAGGCCTATGGTCTCCTGTGTCTGAGCATATCCAGAGACCTCCTTTTCCATATTGATGGATTAACATCACCAAATGAAGTATGGGAGAATCTTGTTGAGCTTTTTGGTAAGATAGATGAGATGATGGGACATCAAATTGAAAATGAATTGATCTCCCTGAGTCCCAATAGCTTTGAATCCCTGCAACTCTACTTTTCCAAGTTCAAAGCCCTTGTTTTGCAGCCAAAACAGTGTGGGATCAAAAAGAAGGAGGAGAAATTGATTTTTTCCATACTCTTGAAGCTTGGGCCTGACTATTAAGTGTTTGTCTCGACCTTCCATGCCACAAAGTTGACAGCTCGAGCCTGGAAAATGCCTAGCCTTGCAGATTTCATGGAGTCTCTCACACAAGAACAAGATAAATTGGTGATGGTGGGCACCATCAAACCTTCCAAAGACCAAGATATGGTTGTTGGAGATTCGAGGGTGGATTCAAAAGGAAAGAAGAAAGCTAAGAAGCCACCTGAGAAAAATAGAGACAAGAACAAGTCTCCAAAGGAGCCCCAAAGCTCCAAGAAGAACTCCCAGAAGAAGAAGAACAAAGGAGAAATGAGCAAGTGCGCATACTGCAGTAAGGGCAATCATCCTGAAAGCTCTTGCATGAAGAAGCAAATTGACATGTTGACCCAACTCCTGGAGAAGAATGGAATCTCCCTTCCTGACAGCTCAAAGAAGAGGGAAGGAGGATCAAATTTAGAAGATAGAGAGAGAGTTCATGCATTGGTTGCTGGCACACCAAGCTCACCTAGTTTCATCATTGATTCTGGAGCTTCAAGACATATGGTTTCGACCAAGAAGGCATTCACCTCACTTGACATGTTGAAAGGTCCACCAATAGTACTGGGAGATGACTCTTTCACTGAAATTTTGGGCAAAGGGAGGATTGATCTTGACCATGGTAAGTTCAGAAATGTATTGTATGTTCTAGGTCTTGCCTCTAACCTCTTATCAGTGTATCAGATGAACCACATAGGGTCTCCAAAGAAGGCCATATTCTCCCCTGATGAAGTTGAGATCACAGAGATCTCAAGTGGTAAAGTCTTTGCAAAAGGAGTTGCAAATCACACTTCGAAGGTATACATGTTCTCACACTTCCTACCCTACTCAAACCCCTCTGCTCTTCTGATTCATGCTAATGAGGCAAGAAAGATTTGGCATGAAATATTTGGCCACCTTAATTACAAGTATATTTCTGATCTTAGTGAAAAATAAATGGTCATAGGGTTACTAAATATTAAGTTTTCCAAAGGAGTCTGTCAAGGTTGCATATTAGGAAAACACCCAGAGCATAAATTTGAGAAAGCTAGTCATGAGAGAACCTCTGCACCTCTTGAGTTGATCCACAGTGATGTTGCTAGCCCATTTCCTCATATGTCAATGAGTTAGGCCAAATATGCATTGAAATTCATAGATGACTTTTCCAGGTACTGCTGGGTTTACTTCCTGAAACACAAGTCTGAAGTTTTTGGCCTCTTCAAAGTCTTTAAGGCTTTGGTTGAAAACCAGTCTGGGAGGAAACTCAAGGTCCTCGGATCTGACAATGGTGGTGAGTATGTCAAGTCTGAGTTCATTCAATATTGTGTAGATGCAGGTATTCATATGCAGCATTCTATCCCTTACACACCTGTTGCAGCTGCAACATTTTCCCAAAATTCAAAAAAATTTGGGACCCTCCTTTAACCCTCCTTTAACTCATTTTGGCTTGACTTTTGAGTTTGTTTGATGTTCTGTAGAAAGACTATTTTTTATGCCAGCAATGTTTTATTATTTGTTTGAGATTTTCCATCGGAAGCATTTTGGATGTTTAAGTCAAAGTTTAGTCACCTGCGTGCCCGCCGTTGCAGAGGAGTAATAAGAAACCAGGTCCGGTTATTCTCTCCGATGCCTTTATTCACTTATTCGTCTCAATCGGCTGTCGGTTGGAATCCCGTCGAGACATATTGTCGCTACGTTTTCTGCAGTTGCAGATAGCGCATTACATTACATTTTTCGACCCCACCATTTTGTTTCATTGAACTTTGAGTTTTCGGCGTCTGCCCTTGTGGCTTTGAAAAGCGTTGTCTTTCCGACATGATTTGATTTTATTTTCTGCGGAACTGAGGTTTCTTTGTTAAAGCTATGTTGATTTTTTCTCTGATTTTTCCAGTTGGTGGAACTTGATGTCTTTTGTGTTTCCGCTATTGTGGCTCTTCATATTTCTATCGCTCCAATGCTTTAATCTTGTGAGCACCGATGCTAATATCGTTTGGTTTTTCTCCGATGCCTCGGCGGTTCTCCCAATTGTTTCATCGCCCGACGTTATGGGAGGCAATGTTGATATGCTCTCCGATCCCTTGTTTTTACCGCCCGATGTTTTTTTTTTTCCTGCCGAGTATAGTTGACCGGGGGTATATATATAATGGGTTGGGTATTTTATTATTTTATTGTTATTTTTGGACTTTCTCTGCGCTGTCGTTTTCGCTCGAGCTAACTGGGACCCTCACTGTCGGTACCCTCGCTCCTAGGTGGATCCTCTGTGGAAGCTCAATGGTTTTCCTCCCACCAGTCGAGCAGCAGTGCCAGGTAGGCCCTTGTACTCATTATCCCATTCCGTTTGACTGGACGAGTTATTTTCTTGTTTCCGCGGTTAAGGTTTTCACTCAGTTTCCCGTCGTGACATGTATATATGCTGAGGCGAGTAGTGTGACTGTTAGTAGGGGAGTTCTTTGTAGCCTACAGAGTGTTTTTATTCTGCGGTCGTTATGGTTTTTTACACTGCACTCGATGGTTAGGGAAACCGGTGCAAACGGCCATTACGCTATCTGTGCCAGTTTGCCCCATTTTTGTGTTTGGCCGTTCAGGGAAGGTTTTCATGGCCTTCATGGGAATGTCGGACTTGTTTCCACTGGTCTGGTTGCCTGCATCTTGCAAACCAATACCTCGGTGTTGTTTTCAGTTCACTATTTAGAGCGACCCAGTTCACGGTCGAATTCGAACCCAAACCGGTCTGGGGTAGTATAGCATCGCCCAGTCTAATATGGATCGTAGAATGAACATGTACAGTGCTATCTCCTGAAGCGTCCCCCTTTTGAGTTTCTAAATGAAGTGCCTTAGGTGTTCCGTGTAACGTAGTGGTCATGGCGCCCACAGAGAGCCCAAGATTGTTTCATTTGTGACATAGACCTTGTGTTCCCACACTCAAACTTTGTTGGACTAAGTTGGTTCCAGTTTTTCGGGCAGGAACATTTGTTGAATGAATTTTGCTCATTTTTTACTAATTGCAGTCACGTTTAACGCAGACGAGGTAAAACCTTTATATTGTTATCTTAATCTTTAAAATTGTCTGAAAATGACCTAGAAAAACCTAAAGTACCTTTCTGTACATGACAGGGAAATTCCTCGGAACTCAAAATGTCTAAGCGTCAAAAGAAGAAGGCTCCCGCGGTCGAAGAAGAACTCGACATCAAACTCATCACCAGAGTGGAATATATTTATGAAGACACCAAATGCATAATTGGTGTAGAGCTGGAATATCAGTGGGGAGAAATCTATAGATTGATTACACGCCGAGAGGTTCCTGACATAGGCTTTGAGGAAGAAAACATCTATGTTAACATAGAAAGGTCTTCATTAATGAAGATTACTACGAGACCTGAACTCTTTCCATGCTCTAAAGTGATTGGGTGGATTCTGCTTAGAGCAAATGTGACCACCATGATTCTGGAGAATGTTGATAAACAGGTTTATGTTGCCTATAGCCATGGATATGTAGCCCTGGCCTACCACTTGCCAGAAGCACAAACATATCTAACTGAAGACTGGCTAAAAAGCATCAAGATGGATCTTGTTTAGACACTCAAAAGGATGCTCATGCCTAGAAAAAACTTTAGAACCAGGCCAACTGGAGAATATGACACCACAAGCCTAAGAACCCTTTACAGGTTCATTGCCTTGATGCTTAATAGGATTTTTGGGAGATCCCATGGAAAAAGCTTCAAATTGGAGTGGGTGCCAATAATTTTTTATGTTGCAACACAGGGGACCATTTTCAATTGGGCTAATATTGTGTCCAATAGCCTCTCAGCCTACATGGCATCAACATTAGGAGGGGTGTCCCAAAAGAAATCAGAGTTCTGTATGAGTTCCATACTGATTGATTGCATACTATGCAATCAACCCTTCCCTAACCTGAGATTCATCTAGGATAGGGAAATATCACCCATTTACTCAGCATACAAGCCACTCTGGGCCGATAAATACCACAGTCACTACAGGGAGGTGTGTGAGCATTTCATTATGCCATTATATACCCTTATTTTCTTAAAATAATGTGACTACATGTCGGAGGAGGCATTGCAGGTGATTAAAGAGTATGCTGATTATTATTTTACTGAGGATGGGCTCTATTTCAGAATGTTTGGAGGCTCTAGAGCACCCTCACTACTGCCTAAGTATGCCACAAACTACGTGATTTACAAAGAGGCAGTTAGGCAAGTATTTCTAGATGGCATAGGAAGTTTCTTATTCAAACATAAGAAGGCAGCATACCCACCTTTGCCTTTCGGATTAGGGAGTTATAAATTTACTAGAATAAAGAAGGCCGATGAATTCATGGAGGAGTTGGAGAAGTTCCATTTTGGGGAAATGCCTTTCCATAGGAATGACTCATGTAATAAGGTTGTAGAGCACTACAAAGAGCCTAATGTCCATTTTGAGTACACCAGCCACTGGGACAGAGAAGAGTCCATTTTTTGTAGTGCACTAAACATGACGACCTTAAGGAAAAGGTTTAAAAAGAAAATTACCACTAAAGGTGGAAAGGGACAGGACGAGTAGACAAAGGCCGAGGAAGAGGAAGCCAAAAAAAGAAACGAAGAAGCTCAAAGATTAGCCCAAGAATCCAAAGGATGGCTAAAGGCAGAGGAGGAGGAAAAAAGAAGAGCTGAACAAGAGGCAGCCAAAAAGGCAAAAGAACCTTCCAAGATCGAAGAAGAAGAAAGAAAAAGGAAGTTAGATGAGGAGTTGAAGAAGCAGGAGGCAGAGAGGATGAAGCTAACCCAAACAGTGACAGATCAATCAGCCTCGGACGCAGTAGACATTCAGGACCAGGACCTGGAAAACCTCGACATTCAAGATCCTGAAGTACCCATTGCCAGTACACCAGGATAGTCTATGGTCCCCACCCTTAGACTAATCCCCTTTGAATAGAAGAAATGGGAAGAGGTACCTGATTTTAATACTATCTTTTATGATAAATAAAAGAAAAGGATAGTAAAGAGAACCGAGAGGAAGGTTGAAACCGAGGGGGTATCTGGTAAGATGATAAATGATACAACCATTGTATATGGGATAGACAGAGACCCCAGGTTTACTATCAGAGCAGGGGCTGCATTGATCCATGCTTCAGAAGACAATGTAGATAAAACAATGATAGATCTGGAGCAGTCAAAGAAGTCTTCTTCTCAACTAAAATATACCCTGAGAAAGGAAAGAGAAGAAAACAATAAGTTAAAGAGAAAATTTGAAGACATGCAAAAGGAAATCAAGTCTTCAAAGGCTGAACTTCTAGTTCTCCAAATAGAGAGAAGATCTATGGAGACTTCCCAAGAGTGTCTGGAGAAAGTACAACAGGAATATCAAGAGTTGAGGGCAGAGAAAGAATAGCTGCTAGGAAGGATAGAGGATCTAGAGTTACAGAAGACTACCTTGGAAGCAAATGAGAGACAATCTCAAGGGCAGGAGGCAAAGCTTAAAGAGAATATTACCTCACTGACAACAACTTTAGAGGAAGCCAAAGAACAATAGGTTAATCACCAACCTTTCAAAGAACACGTGTTGGCACAGAGAGCCAAGATGCTTCAGCTGCAGGTGTCTATAGAGGAGGAAAGATGCAGGGTTTTGCAGATAGATAGCCGGTTGGAGGAAATTTTGGACACCTCCTCATATTTTGTTGACAGATCTCAGGACATCCTAGAAGTTTTGACAGTAAGGATGGAAAGATTAGAAAACAATGAAGAAGCTCCTATAGAATTACCCTCAAAGGATCAACAGTCCCTTAGGCAGGACTACGACTTACTGGAATTTTCCATCAACATAGCCGAGGAGTTCAAGAAGGCTGTTAGGCAAACAAGAGGGGCATGTACAGAATTATTTAGAAGACTTTTGATTACATATAACAGATTCCAGGTAGAGGATGAACAAAGAATGGATGCTTTTCCAGACCACAGCCTGTTTGTGGAAATTTTGCAGAAAAGCTACCTAGAGGATGAAAGAAGAATACAGCACTTTAAGGGTTTAGATGAACAGACCTTAAGGAATGAGGTAGATCATTCCGCGATTAGTGTGCAGCTGTTAGAAGATCAGCTTCGCCTTAGTACATCCAGAATCGAAGCCATCAAGAACCAGGCTGCAAAATTCGAGATATGTATTCGATTTTTGGAACTTTCTGAATTTGAAAGCATCGCCTCAGAGGCTTCAGTGTGGAAGAAATTTCTAAATAATCAAGTGGGGCCCTCCTCATGAACATTTGTTCACTTTTGCAATATGTTGTAATTTTGTAAACACTTAGTGAAAGTAAATTTTGGGAAGCAAAGAGTTGGGGAGCCCAAGAGTTATTTGTGGGCAGCCCAACAGTCTTGTTCTTTTGTATAAATATAGAAGACTTAGACGAAAAGGGGACTTTTTCCCAGTTAGATTAGTGAAGAGATATTGTAAGAAGAACTATTTCCTTTTGCAATAAAGAATTACTGTTTTCCTGTCGGAGAAAGTTTGGTGGGATGTTCAAATGTTATGCTATGGATTGGTTGAAGAGGAACTATTTCATTTTCATCTTTTTGTCCATTAACTGTGAGATCGTTCTGATTCTTCGGACCTATGTTCTTGTTTGAATGATTTCTGGTTCATTTTGTGAAATTACCACCATGAGTAATGAATGCTATTCATAAGCAATTGGCTATCTGGTTGTTTAAATATCTTTAAGTTTTCATATGTTTTTTGGGAAGAAATACTAGCTATCTGTAATTTCTCTTTATAATGCATGCACAATATACATTACTCATTAATAAGTTACAAATTGGCTCCCTGGGGATAGGTAGATAGTTAGATTTAATTTATTAATATGGGTGTGATTTAGATGCTTGTGAGCTTTAAGACAAGAGGTAAGAACCTATGCATCACATTGTGAATACTCTTGGCATTCTTTATCAAGTTTGCATGTTAAATAGGCACTTACATATCATACTTTAAGTCAAAAAATAAAAAATATATACGGTGGATTGGGCCGCAACCGGTAAAACCTTTATTTTTGTTACTTGACCTACGGTAGCCGTACCACAAACCGGACGGATTCCCTACACCAAACAGTCACGGGCTAATTGGGAACGTTGACTGGGGAGAATCCCTTGCTATTGTTTCCTGTGATTTTCCAGGCCTTAATAGTTTTCTGGTGCTAGAAGGAGGGCCACCAGTGCATGGCTGGGCGAGGAAACCCATTTTGTTCCACCAGTGATATTTTTAGAAGCAATTTAGTGACCTAACCCCGATACTTAAGAAAAGCTGAGGGGAAAGACCTTCCTATATCGAAAAACTTAGTGTTTTTTAGGGTTGGATGAACTTGTAGAAGCGACCTTGCAGGGAGTGGTTCAACCTTGGAAGCAAGTAGGCCCGGGTACACCTTACTGTTCTCCTTTTCAGACTCTTGTGTTTTCACCTCCTCTTTTTTCACTCATGGCTGGTATAAATGTGAATCATCCCAACCCACCGCTGGCTTGGAAAGCTAGATCCCCTTTGAACCTAACACCTCCATTGCATAACCTACCTCAAGCTTTTGAGAAGTTCCTGCCTAAGTTTGATCCCGATGAGAAGGTTGCCGTAGATGACCACTTGCAAAGTTTCTATTTGGTAATAGAAGGGTTAAGGGCTAGGGAATATGAGGATGTTGTCTGTATATTGTTCCCGCATATTACCCTTAAAGAAGCAGCAGCATCCTGGTACTTTGGTTTGCCTACAAATTCTACCACCGATTGGGACACCTTTGAAAGGATTTTCAGAAGTAAATATGCATCCCAAAAGACACATGTATCACTAATGAAAGGTCTGGGTGCTTTAAAAAAAGAAAAAAATGAGAAGGTACATCATTTCACTCAAAGGTTTTCAACTTACCTCAAGAACTTCTCTACAGCTGATAAGCCTTCGGATAAGGTTTTGATTGAGTACTATACCTCAGCTCTAGGCCCTGACTTAGCTATGTTCGCAAAAGCTCAAGTTAAACCTACATTAGTTGAGACTTATGAAGAGGCATAAAGAGTAGAGGCTGAAAAGGAAAGTATAGAATATTATCCCGAGCTACCTGGAGAAAAAACTACCGGGAGAAGAGCCTTATTACTGTCTAAACCTAAAGAGGAGCAATCACATGATTTTGAGGGAATGCTAAAAATGATTCAAAAACTCTCCAACAGAATAATAGATTTAGAGAAAGAAAGGGAATTTCAGAAAACTTATAAGCCCTATTACAAAAAAAAGGAGGATAACAACCAATTCAAGACCCCTCCACATAAGTCAGCATCAATGAATGCGACAGAGGTAGGGATGGACAATTTCTACACTTTTCACCAACAACCCCATTCTGAAAAGAATTGTCCTCAATGGATAAATTTGATGACATTGGTAATGAATAAGCTTTTGGACTCTAAATTGACTAAGGACAGTGGTGAAGAGAAAAAGGGTTTTTAGACCATAGAAAGACAGATAATGATACCATGTTTTTATGGGATTGTGTCTCGATGTTTGATACAGAAAAGGGTACTTCTAAACCTGAGAACATGCCAATAGCAAAAAAATACATGGATATGATAACTAAAGACAATGCAATAATTTCAAAGATTAGGAAGTTGCAAAACAATGTCAAGAGACAGTTAAATGACAATATTGAAGATAAAGTACCCAAAGTTACTACTGTCAACTAGGAAACGGAGCAAATCAACGAGCATGCCAAACTTATGAAAGGAAAAGTAGATGTTAACAAAGGAAACACTTAAAAGACCAAGGAGCCTAAAAAAGAAGTACCCACTGAAAACCAACCAGGGGAGGAAGACGTCGAACCAATGTGGGAAGAAAAAGCTAAAACCCCACCTTTCCTTTTGACTCTAGAAGTGCTGAATCATAATGTGCATAATTGCTTGGTAGATTCTGGATCATAGGTAAATGTTATGCCACTTGTAGTTTTCAAAAAGATTAATGGGAAGCCAAAGCCCACAGCTTGGGAAGTAGTTCAATTAGACAGAACAAGTGTCAAAGTAGTGGGGGAAATGAAGAATGTTCTCATTCATTTATCTGCAAATAACACGATATGTCAATTTATTGATATTATGGTGGCCGACATACCGGATGGTTATGGGCTTATCCTGAATCGATATTGGTCTACTAGGCTAAAGGGGTATTTTGCTTCATATTGGTCTCATTTATGGTTACCTCATAAGGATACCCCAAATCAGATCAAAATTCCAAGAGAACCTTACATGAAACACACTGTCACTAAGTTGGGAGAAGGGAATGATTCTGCCAATTCTATTCTGGGAAATTATCTAACGGAGCTTGAACTAAGATATCATGCCTCAAAAAAAGCCAGCTCTATGATTGATACTCAGCCTGATCTCCTTCAACTTCCTCAGGCCGATAAGGATGACTATAGATCAATAGACATGGTTTCGATTTCAAAAATAGTACAATTAGACCATGGATAGGTATTTTGTCTGCAATTCAGCCTAGCCCCTTGACTCATTAGATTGAAGGATTTTTAGGGGTGGGCACACAATTTTCTTTTCTTTAATGTTTTGTACATGAATAAATTGATGTTGTTTTGGTTTGGTTTAACGCTTTGTTTCTAGTTATTTTGGTTTTGAATAAAGAGGCAAACTTTTGGTTGCATGGGAAACATCAGGGTTCTTAATTAACCAAAATCTTGAGGAAAAGACTGTGCGTTTTAAATAATAGAATGTCTTCTAGTAGGAATTTTTCCTAATTGGCCATGCACTTATTGAAGCCCTACTTAACCCCTGTAAATAACTCAGAATTAAGAGGTCTGGAATACGATTTCGAGGCACCATCCATTTCACATCTAAGATTTCCTAGGGAGTGATGGAAAAGGGCCCACGAAGAGGAAGCAAGGTAAATAGTTTACTATATATAAATGATCACATGCCATGATTTCAGAAATCCTAAAGGCTGTCAAGAGTCAAAACTCCTTAAAGAAGAAATACATATCAAAGCAAAGTATCAGAAACATGAATTTCAAATTCCCAAAATTTCTTCTCCATCCGTGAGTTGAAAAATAAACACTTCTCTCACACAAAAGGACACTATGGATAGAAGAGCCTGAATAAAATTCAGAAAGAAAGGCAGGTGGAGCACTCAAAAGAATAAAAGTTCAAATAGGACAAAAGTGCAATTGGCATGGGAATGAGGAACAAAGGAATAGTCCTGTTTACCATATTTTACGATCCTGTGGTGTCCAAGCTAGAAACTACCTAAATACAGATGTAAAATAAATATCACTTATTAGGCCTCAAAACAGTTATTCAGACCTGCAAATATTTTGAGTATTCCCATTCCCCAAAGAATGGGCTGCTTCTCAATGATTTAAATGCATGGGTTTCCCAGCTTAGGAATGCAAGCATCTAGAAGAATTCAAATTTTGAGCTAGACAGTATTTTACTGGGAAGAAGTTAAGTCAGAAATCTGGGGTTCACCAGGTAGTCACCAATTGTTGCAGCTGCAACATTTTCCCAAAATTCAAAAAAATTCGGGACCCTCCTTTAACTCTCCTTTAACTCATTTTGGCTTGACTTTTGAGTTTGTTTGATGTTCTGTAGAAAGACTATTTTTTATGCCATCAATGTTTTATTATTTGTTTGAGTTTTACCATTGGAAGCATTTTGGATGTTTAAGTCGAAGTTTAGTCACCTGTGCACCTGCCGTTGTGGAGGAGTAATAAGAAACCAGGTCTGGTTATTCTCTCTGATGCCTTTATTCACTTACTCGTCTCAATCATCTATCGGTTGGAATCCCGTTGGGACATATTGTCACTACATTTTCCACAGTTGCGGATAGCGCATTACATTACATTTTTCAACCACACCATTTTGTTTCGTTGATCTTTAAGTTTTCGGTGTCCGCCGTTGCGGCTTTGAAAAGCGTTGTCTTTCTGGCATGATTTTATTTTATTTTCTGTGGAACTGAGGTTTCTTGGTTAAAGTTATGTTGGTTTTTTCTCCAATTTTTCCAGTTTGCGGAACTTGATGTCTTTTGTGTTTCCACTGTTGCGGCTCTTCATCTTTCTATCGCTCCAATGCTTTAATCTTGTGAGCGCCGATGCTAATATCATTTGGTTTTTCTCTGATGCCTCGACAGTTCTCCCAATTGTTTCATCGCCCGACGTTATGGAAGGCAATGTTGATATGCTCTCCGATTTCTTGTTTTTACAACCCGATGTTTTTTTTTTCCCGCCGAGTATAGTTGACTGGGGGTATATATATAATGGCTCGAGTAGTTTATTATTTTATTGTTATTTTTGGACATTCTCTACGCTGTCATTTTCGCTCAAGCTAACCAGGACCCTCGCTGTCGGTATCCTCGCTCCTAGGTGGCTTCGCCGTGGAGGCTCAATGGTTTTCCTCCCGTTAATTGAGCAGTAGTTCCAGGTAGGCCCTTGTACTCATTATCCCATTCCATTTGACTGGACGAGTTATTTTCTTGTTTCCACGGTTAGGGTTTTCACTCAGTTTCCCGTCATGACATGTATATATGCTGAGGCGAGTAGTGTGACTATTAGTAGGGGATTTGTTTGTAGCCTACGGAGTGTTTTTCTTCTGTGGCCATTATGGTTTTTTACCCTGCACTCAATGGTTGGGGAAATCGGTGCAGACGGCCATTACGCTGTCTGCACTAGTTTTCCCTATTTTTGTGTTTGGCCGTTTGGGGAAGGTTTTAATGGCCTTCCTGGGAATGTTGGACTTGTTTCCACTTGTTTGGTCACCGACATCTTACAAACCAAGACCTCGGTGTTGTTTTCAATTTGCTGTTCAGAGCGACCCAGTTCACGGTCGAATTCGAACCCGGACCGGTCTGGGGTAGTATAGCATCGCCCAGTCTAAGATGGATCGTAGAATGAACATATACAGTGCTATCTCCTGAAGCGTCCCCCTTTTGATTTTCTAAATGAAGTGCCTCAGGTGTTCCGCGTAACGTAGTGGTCATGGCGCCCACAGAGAGCCCAAGATTGTTTCATTTGTGACATAGACCTTGTGTTCCCACACTCAAACTTTGTTGGACTAAGTTGGTTCTAGTTTTTTGGGTAGGAACATTTGTTGAATGAATTTTGCTCATTTTTTACTAATTGTAGTCATGTTTAACGCAGATGAGGTAAAACCTTTATATTGTTATCTTAATCTTTAAAATTGTCCGAAAACGACCTAGTAGAACCTAAAGTGCCTTTCTGTACATGACAGGGAAATTCCTCGGAACTCAAAATGTCTAAGCGTCAAAAGAAGAAGGCTCCCGCGGTCGAAGAAGAACCCGACGTCGAAGTCATCACCAGAGTGGAATATATTTATGAAGACACCAAATGCATAATTGGTGTAGAGCCAGAATATCAGTGGGGCGAAATCTACAGATTGATTATGCGTCGAGAGGTGCCTGACATAGGCTTTGAGGAAGAAAACATCTATGTCAACATAGAAAGGTCTTCATTAATGAAGATTGCTATGACACCTGAACTCTTTCCATGCTCTGAAGTGATTGGGTGGATTCTGCCCAGGGCAGATGTGACCACCATGATTCTGGAGAATGTTGATAAATAGGGTTATGCTTCCTATAGCCCTGGATATGTAGCCCTGGCCTACCACTTGCCAGAAGCACAAACATATCTACCTGAAGACTGGCTGAAAAGCATCAGGATGGATCTCGTTGAGACACTCAAAAGGATTCTCATGCCTGGAAAAAAATTTAGAACCAGGCCAAATGGAGAATATGACACCACAAGCCTAAGAACCCCTTACAAGTTCATTTCCTTGATGCTTAATAGGATTTTTGGGAGAGCCCATGGCAAAAGATTCAAATTAGAGTGGGTGCCAATAATTTTTTATGTTGCAACACAGGGGACCATTTTCAATTGGGCTAATATTGTGTCCAATAGCCTCTCGGCCTGCACGGCATCAGCATTAGGAGGGGTGTGCCAAAATAAATCAGAGTTCTATATGAGCTCCATACTGATTGATTGCATACTATGTAATCAACCCTTCCCTAACCTAAGATGCATTTGGGACAGGGAAAGATCACCCATTTACTCAGCATACAAGCCACTGTGGGCCCATAAATACCACAGTCACTACAGGGAGGTGTGTGAGCATTTCATTATTCCATTATATACCCTTATTTTCTTAAAATAATGTGATTGCATGTCAGAGGAGGCATTGTAGGTGATTGAAGAGTATGCTGATTGTTATTTGACTGAGGATGGGCTCTATTTCAGAATGTTTGGAGGCTCTAGAGCACCCTCACTACTGCCTAAGTATGCCACAAACTACGTGATTCACAAAGAGGTAGTTAGGCAAGTATTTCTAGATGGCATAGGAAGTTTCTTATTCAAACATAAGAAGGCAGCATACCCACCTTTTCCTTTTAGATTAGGGAGTTATAAATTTACTACAGTAAAGAATGCCGATGAATTCATGGAGGAGTTGGAGAAGTTCCATTTTGGGGAAATGCCTTTCCACAGGAATGACTCCCGTAATAAGGTTGTAGAGCACTGCAAAGAGGCTAATGTCCATTTTGAGTACACCAGCCACTGGGACAGAGAAGAGTCCATTTTTCGTAGTGCACTAAACATGACGGCCTTAAGGAAAAGGTATAAAAAGAAAATTACCACTAAAGGTGGAAAGGGACAGGATGAGCAGACAAAGGCCGAGGAAGAGGAAGCCAGGAAAATAAATGAAGAAGCTCAAAGATTAGCCGAAGAAGCAGTAGGATGGCTAAAGGGAGAGGACGAGGAAAAAAGAAGAGCTGCACAAGAGGCAGCCAGAAAGGCAGAAGAAGCTGCCAAGATCAAAGAAGAAGAAAGAAAAAGGAAGTTAGATGAGGAGCTGAAGAAGTAGGAGGCAGAGAGGATGAAGCTGACCCAAATAGTGACATATGAATCAGCCTCTGATGCAGCAGACATTCAGGCCCATGATGTGGAAAACCCCGACATTCAAAATCCTGAAGTACCCGCTGCCAGCACACCAGGACAGTCTATGGTCCCCACCCTTAGACTAATCCCCTTTGAATAGAAGAAAGGGGAAGAGGTACCCGATTTTAATACTATATTTAATGATAAAGAAAAGAAAAGGATAGTAAAGAGAACCGAGAGGAAGGTTGAAACCGAAGGGCTGTCTGGTAAGATGATAAATGATACAACCATTGTATACGGGATAGACAGAGACCCCAGGTTTACTATCAGAGCAGGGGCTGCATTGATCCATGCTTTAGAGGACAATGTAGATAAAATAATGACATATCTGGAGCAGTCAAAGAAGTCTTCTTCTCAACTAAAAGATACCCTGAGAAAGGAAAGAGAAGAAAACAATAAGTTAAAGAGAAAATTTAAAGACATGCAAAAGGAAATCATGTCTTCAAACGCTGAACTTTAGGTTCTCCAAATAGAGAGAAGATCTATGGAGACTTCCCAAGAGTGTCTGGAGAAAGTACAATAGGAATATCAAGAGTTGAGGGCAGAGAAGGAACAACTGCTAGGAAGGATAGAGGATATAGATTTATAGAAGACTACCTTGGAAGCAAATGAGAGACAATCTCAAGGGTAGGAGGCAAAGCTTAAAGAGCATGTTACCTCGCTAATAGCATCTTTAGAGGAATCCAAAGAACAACAGGTTAATCTCCAACCTTTCAAAGAACACATGTTGGCACAGAGAGCCAAGATGATTCAGCTGCAGGTGTCTATAGAGGAGGAAAGATGAAGGGTTTTGCAGATAGACAGCCGGTTGGAGGAAATTTTGGAGACCTCCTCATATTTTGTTGACAGATCTCAGGACATCGTGGAATTTTTGACAGCAAGGATGGCAAGATTAGAAAACAATGAAGAGGCTCCTACAGAGTTACCCTCAAAGGATCAACAGGCCCTTAGGTAGGACTACGACTTGCTGGAATTTGCCATCAACACAGCCGAGGAGTTCAAGAAGGCTGTTAGGAAAACAAGAGGGGCATGTACAGAATTCTTTAGAAGACTTCTGATTATGTATAACAGATGCCAGGTAGAGGCTGAACAAATAATGGATGCTTTTTCGGACCACAGCATGTTTATGGAAATTTTGCAGAAAAGGTACCAAGAGGATGAAAGAAGAATACAGCACATAAAGGCTTTAGATGAACAGACCTTAAGGAATGAGGTAGATCATTCCAGAGTTAGTGTGCAGCTGTTAGAAGATCAGCTTCGCCTGAGTGCAGCCAGAATCGAAGCCATCAGGAACCAGGCTGCAAAATTCGAGATAAATATTCAATTTTTGGAACATTTTGAATTTGAAAGCATCGCCTCAGAGGCTTCAGTGTGGAAGAAATTTCTAAATAATCAAGCGGGGCCCTCCTCATGAACATTTGTTCACTTGTGCAATATTTTGTAATTTTGTAAACACTTAGTGAAAGTAAATTTTGGGAAGCAAAGAGTTGGGGAGCCCAAGAGTTATTTGTGGGTAGCCCAATAGTCTTTTTCTTTTGTATAAATATAGAAGACTTAGAGGAAAATGGGAATTTTTCCCAGTTAGATTAGTGAAGAGATATTGTAAGAAGAACTATTTCTTTTTGCAATAAAGAATTACTATTTGCCTGTCGGAGAAAGTTTGGTGGGATGTTCAAATGTTATGCTATGGATTGGTTAAAGAGGAACTATTTCATTTTCATCTTTTTTTCCACTAACTGTGAGATCGGTCTGACTCTTCGGACCTATGTTATTGTTTGAATGATTTCTAGTTCATTTTGTGAAATTACCACCATGAGTAATGAATGTTGTTCATAAGCAATTGGCTATCTGGTTGCTTAAATATCTTTAAGTGTTCATGTGTTTTTTGGGAAGAAATACCAGCTATCTGTAATTTCTCTTTATAATGCATGCACAATATACATTACTCATTAATAAGTTACAAATTGGCTTCCTGGGGATAGGTAGATAGTTAGATTTACTTTATTACTGTGGGTGTGATTTAGATTCTTGTGAGCTTTAAGACAAGAGGTAAGAACCTGTGCATCACATTGTTAATACTCCTGGAATTCTTTATCAAGTCTACATGTTAAATAGGCACTTGCATATCATACTTTAAGTCAAAAAATACAAAAATATATACGGTGGATCAAGCTGCAACCGGTAAAACCTTTATTTTTGTTATTTGACCTACGGTAGTCGGACCGCAAACCGGATGGATTCCCTACACCAAACAGTCATGGGCTAATTGGGAACGTTGACTAGGGAGAATCCCTTGCTGTTTTTGCCTGTGATTTTCTAGGCCTCAACAACACCACAACAAAATGGTGTTGTTGAGAGGAAGAACAGATCACTGAAAGAGATGGAAACCTGCATGATGGAGGCTAAGACTTTTCCACCAAAGTTTTGGGCTGAAGCTATATACTGTACAGCCTATATTTAGAATAGGGTGCCTCATAAAAAGCTTTATGGTATGACTCC
>LPNX010674567.1:25751-79094 GCA_001517045.1 Pseudotsuga menziesii | reverse complement strand
CTGCTCCATATTCAGTCTCCTTTGTGTGTAATTTGCATGTGTAATTGGCAATTTTTGTGAGTGTAATTGTTCTAACACCTGGGTTCAATTTCCACAATTTTATGAACAATAGATTATCCTTATGTTGAAATCGATATGTTGCTTAATAACTGCATCTTACTAAAATAAAAACAAGTTACTTGTGATAAAAGAAAACAAATTAACGAAACTAAATCTAAAGCTAGATATGTACATATGCACAAAGGGAATACAATAAAAATCAAGTGAAATCATATAGCCAATGTAACCAAACATGTAAATTCAAACTAACAAACATATGTACATTGAAAATAAAAAACAAAAAATAACAAAATATGGAAATCAAAATCAACACTAACTAGAACTATTTCTAACAAGCGCAAGATCAGAAAATTATTATTTACAAGGAATCTTATATGAAAGGAATCTTCTAACCAAGCTTCTATTTAATTGCGATATATACAATGATCAATATTTACATGTTGAGATAAATCTACAGTAAAAGGATAATCGTCCTTAGAATTATTTCTTACAGCAATCCCTTGTCTAGATGTGAAAGATGGATAAGGTATAAGACTAGGAAATTCATGTGAAGAGATTCGATTTTTCGTTAATTCTTCATCTGAAGTTTGATTTACAAAAGATGAATTTGAAATTTGTTCTGATCTCTTTAATGTATGATGTGCAATCTTGTCCTTATGAATATTCTCTTGTAAACAAATACATCTTTCATAAAGATTATCAAATTGAGACACAATTTCGATTAAGTCATCATCAAGAGTACTTGTTACATTTTCAACATTGGAAGGAAATGAACATTCAAGAAAAATTTGTTCTATATAAAATTCTTGTGAGCAAATTGGGTAGTAATAGAAATTTTCTACATCAGAAGAAAAAATATTGCCTAAAAAATTTCCCTTGCCATTTTTTAAACATTGTTTTATGGTGAGAAGGTTACCATTATTTAGTTCATGTTCATTTAAGACTTGAAATTTAGATTCAACACAAACTTGAGTTTTAGGAGTATGCGATATTTCTGCTTGACATTCATAATTATTATCTAATGTCTCAATAGTATATGCATTTGTATAATCATTTAATAAGTTGTCATTACTCACATAATCTTATGAAATAGAACTTTGGTTTGAAATTGAAGAGTTAGATTGAGAACAACTCAAAGATTGATTTGATACTAAAATGTTATAATTAGTTTTATCAATAGAATTTAGAGCTATCTCTCTCCTAGACATTGAATTTTCAATATAACTTCAGATTTGTAATTTGAATCAGGAAGAAGTTGATGATTTAGGGGATCAGATTCTAAACAAGTTCCAACTCTAGTAAAAGATGAATCACGACATTAATTAAGTTCAATATTATCTAGAGTAGGAAGATTAGTTTGTAAATCAGTTTCAGATTTTTTACAAGGTTGATCAAAATGATTAAAGAATGTGCGACCTTCAATTAATAAATCAAAAGAACTTGAATTATTCTCTATTTTAGTGACTTCAGATGTGGATTCAAAACAATGAGAATTTCTCGTAAGGCATTCCTTATATTCAATTTCAAGTGGAGGAAAATGACAATCAAGGTTTTGGAATGAATTTATAGCTAAGTTATGATTTTCTTGCAAACCTATTGTCTTTGTATGTATAGCTGCAATTTTTCCTTTATCATGCATGATTGATTTACTTTTTTTATTATGCAAAGTAAAATTTCATTATGAAAAATCTTAACTTGTTCATTTAAACTAGGAATTTCAGATTCATTGTCTTCTTCTATTTTATTCTCATCATCATTATTATTAGAAAATAAAGAAGAAAAAGGGTCATGAGAATACCTCTTAAAATCCTTCTCAAGATATTGTGTGTGCTTGCATGGTTGATTAAAACCAATTATACCCTTTTGTGCAACAAACATAGCTATAGATTTGGGTAAATAATGCACATACCACTCATGTAGAATGTCACCTAAAGGTTTATTATTGTCTTTGAGTCAATGATAAACCTATCGAAAGAGTCTGTTGAAATCGCGCATGGATTCACCTTCTTTGACATGAATCTCATCCAATTCAATATATATGTAAGTCGCATTATAATTATCATAAGCACTTCGAAAAATTCTTTTAAAATCAGACCAACCATGAATAGTGTGAATGGGAAGAACATAGTACCAGTTTGATACCTTACCTTCAAAAGTGAAGGGGAAAAGCCTGCATACAACATCTTCATATGTAATATCAAGTAAATGTAATACAGACTCATATCTTCTAATATGTTCAAGAGCTATTATATGCCCTTCACCATCATACTTTGGCAAGAAAGTAACTGCCTTTTTAGGGAGTTCATGCAATGGTCCAAGTAGACTCAATGCCGTGTTGGACTCCCATGCAGGAATTTGGGAATGAGACATAATTGATAAAATGTAATAAAATTGACTCAAGTAGGATAGCTTGCTGACTAACCATCCCTATGATGCATATATGATAGCATAGAAGAATAAAATATAAGATACTGAAATAAAAGAGATGGAGGATAAATGGTTAATGAGTCATGAATTAATAAAAAGATAAAACAAAAACCATTCGTTTTACCTCATGGCCCTCCTTCTAGCGCCATTTGTTGGTCAGATTTTCTGACCTGGCCAACACGGAGAATCAGCCCACACAAGTCACTTACTGCAGCTTTTGGTATGTTTGAATTAGCTGGTTCTCGCAGGTTATGGTCCTGTTACCACCTAAGTTTTAACCTTCTTAAAGAAAGTTCTACCACTTGAAATTAGAAAAAGTATATCCTAAATTATTACTAAACTAAATGTTAATCTAAATTCTAAACAATAAAACTAAAATTAATCTTATTTATTTGCAATTTATACTAAAAATAAGAAGTCTACTTAACAACTATTCAAAGAAAACAACTATTAAATCTATTTTCTGCTCTCTTAATGAGAGTCTCTGTTTTATGTTTGTTTTCAAAGATCTAATCAGAGATTGTTTAATAAATAAAAGAAAACTACTTGACAACTGTTAAACAAGAGTTAGTGAAACTAAACTAAAAATAGAAAATTAATCTAATCTATGCAATCCTATCTTGGCCAAGAGCGAGCTTAAAATTATTAACACCTATTGCATTATAAACTATGATATTGAAAATATAATATATTTTCAAGGGAAATCTTATCAATACATCATAGTTTCAGTAAAATCTATAGTAATTTGTGATAAATAATAATATTAAACTATTATTATTATAACATAATTACTAACACAATACAATAAGTTTTAATCTATTAAACATCTGGAAGACGATAGTAATAAATAGTACTGAATAACCCTATACAAATAGATGATTAAACAGTAATATTACATAGGTATTGACATAAAAATTATATCAAATAATGAAAATTATTTGATAATAATTATAAACATCATTCATTCAGATATATTAACAGATGGAATTTGAAAGTGAAACATGATCAATACCAACACCATACAATGTGTAAGTAAATAGAAATATATAAGTAAACTATAAGAGGATTGAATGTATATTTGTATAATTATATCAAGGAAAACCTGTACAAAAACGTTATGAGTCTTCTTCGGATATCACTAAATTATATGCCAATGTAAACATCACCCAGACATAGCAAGTAGTTTTAGGATTAGAAAATAACATCAATCTATCTTATAGTTCCTTTTCTAATCGAATTCCTCAGGAAAAACAAGCAGGGTTCTAAAAATCATTTACAAAACTTTATGGAGTGCCTTTCCCTATGGAAACGTCTCCCTTTCCTTTGCAAACACTAGATTACATACAGAAACATAATATGGAAAGATTTAAATTCTTTTCAGATCTATGGAGACCCCCCCATCCCTTTTGCAAACTTCTGAGGTTGAATTTATAGAATAGAAGATCAGTGGAAGGATCAGATCAAACCCCAAACCTCTAGTTCATTTAGCAAGATGCCAAACCCACCGCCATGAATTTCTAAAAATTCACCTCCATTCGGGCATGAAAATCTCCAAATTTGTTTAGAGATTTTCAAAACAGCCCGCTGTTAGGGGTAAAGGACCCCATTGGTGAAGTGGGTTTTCACCTGTTTGGCCAGATTCATCCTGGTTTGTTTGAAAATTGACCCCAAAATGTGCCTCGTCCAACTCGTGCGCGATTCAGCTTCTTGACAGTTCTGTAGCTGCCTGTGGTTTTGTTTGATGATGTGGTTTGGATAGTTTTCTGGTACTTTTTGTTGTCCTGGTAACTCAGCTCCTTTTATCTCCTGCCAGTGATCCGTGGTTTGAGAAACAATTGCCTGGTAAATTGTTTATAATATGATGCCATCGCATACATGAAGTCCATGATATCTGCATCACAAATATATCTTAAGCAGCAATCTGAAACATTGTGTAGAAAAGCATCGATTAAAAGAAATGATATTACAGTTTTTTCAAATATATAATTGTCATAGAAAGTAAAGCGATAAGGGAGGATAAAGAGTTCAAATTTGTGAAATGACAAACTTCCTTAGCGCTATAATTTTTATGAAAATGCAGTAACCATTTTGATGATAGGTGAAATTGTCCTTTGAAGAAGCAATCAAATGAATCGACAGGAAGCATCTAGATGTTTGCATACGTGTTCTTATTTGCTACCAATCTTTATCTTCTCTATTGATTTGATGACATTTTTTATTCTTGATTTCTTGCAGGTTATTCTCATATATTCTCTGCTTACAATGTGGACGCAATAATGTGAAGTTCCTTTGCATATGGGTGGTTACAACATACAAATTTGCTTATAATGATGTCATTAATTTCTTCAACCAGATTGAGGATCATGGAAATGATCTCTATTTTGGTGGAATCATAATAATTTCAAATATTTTGCTGGTAGCTTCGTAGGGCTATCATTTGTATGGTAGTTGGATCCTGGATATGCCTCATAAACTTGGTTTAAGCTCATGCAAACTCGGGCGTGATTATCTCCATCTTAAAAATTGGCGCATAAGACAAAATATCTCATAAAATTAAATGATCATATGAAATTTTACATGACAAGTTTTCACCGAAATATTTTTTCATGTGAAAACGATTCAATGAGAACTTTTTCAAAACTTAATATATTAAGTTCTATATTTTAATACACATATAATAACATAATAAACTATTAGTTTTGATAAAGAATCAATCTTAAAACCTGGTGATGAAGTTTTTTTAGATGTGCCATAAATAATTTAAATATTGAAAAGTTTATATTTTTAAATATTGAAAAGTTTATATGTAAATATTTTGGAGTTGTGTTATACCTTTGAGTTTATTTCCTAAATACTTTGGAATTACAAATAATGATAAAGTCAAGCCACCAAATGAATTTTACATATTTGTAAAAAGATGTTATTTAAACTTGATATATATATATATATATATTTTGGAATAAATAATTTTTAAAATTTGGTCACAAATTTAAAAGGAATATAATAACAATGAGAAGAACTTTAGTAATTTGGATATTTTGTTTTTAAAATTCTTTTACCAAAACCATAGAATTTTGACATATAGTTCTATTAATACAATTAAATGAGTCAAAACAATAAAGTTAAGAGTTTATTTAAATTTATTTATTTNACCAAAAAAAAAAAAAAAACAAAAATTGACGTTTTGCTCAAATTGGAAATTACGTGTTTGCCTTGCATCTTTGATATAAAAGCCTCTGGAACATGGATTTGAAAATTTTGAAATTGAAATGTTTAGTCAAATTATTCCAATATGCAACGATACCCTTTTAACTCATTGACACAATGAAGATCTAAAGTTTGGAAAGGTTTTCTTAGAATCAAAATGGATCAATTTCTTCCAATAGAGACATGTAATTAATTGAGCTAAGTCCAAACGAGAGCGAGTAATTCATAGCTTCTCCATCGAAAGGCAAAAGGTATAAGCGACAAAATGATAGTTTGCCGATAAAACAATTAGCTAAATAATATAATGAAATGATAATGAATTTTCACTAACGGCTTAGATCGCAAAGTTATTACCATATAGCAAAAAGAATCAATTATGAAGAACTCAAAGCCAAAAATTGAGTAAACAAGCAATCACCAAATCATCTTCCATGAAAACCAAGTCAAAGAACAAGCATCGCAAAAAGTGAATGATCAATGAAAGAAAGCCAAGAACCCACCTACCAAAGCAAAGAAACCAAAAAAAAAAAATACTTACAAAATTTACATGAGGGGCCCCTTTATTTTGCATAAAATTAAGGGGAGTTGTTGGGGTACCAACAGGTCTCTAGGGTATTACCTATGTCCTCCAGAATTTCTAGATCCTAGTACTCCCGTGACACAGAAAACAGTCGTATCCACACCGATGAAATACTCATATCCTCTTTTTTGGGTTAAACCGATCCTTCTAGGGTATGAGAAAAAGACCTATAGAGTAGAAAAAATAAGGTCCTCCATCCATCACCCGGTTTTGGTCCTCCAAAATGATGAATCTTATAGTAAAAATACCCTTGGATTCAAGTTGCAAATCATAATGGCTCTTAGGTTTCCGGTTGGATTTTATCCACCAAACTAGATATTTATCCGAAGGCAAAATTTCCACAAATTTTCTTATGATTAAATGATATTTTGTGTACTAAATCTGATCCCTTAAGTTTATACTAGATTTTCCCTAGCCAAACAATTCCCAGAAGGATAACCCTCCTGATCCAAACATTGGTCTTCCCTATTCTTACTTGATCTCTTTCCTCCCATTTCATTTAGTGGGATCTGATTTCTCCTGATATAAACTCCTATGGTAGGATATTCGGGTGGGGCTAGATCCCCACCCCACAAACTCTCCTCCATGGATCAACGTCAACCTCCGTCCTTCATATTTTGTCATATTCCCCAGAATCGATTCCCAGTTCACTGGTAGTTATTGCTAGAGACCCATATATATAATTTTTTGGTTGATGAATTTATTCTCAGCATGCATTAGTTTGTATGCTAATACAATATCACTTGGATAACATGATCTTGATTTTGTAGAATAGAAAAAAAATTAAAGAAAACTAGGTTTGTGGGCCCAATTTTCATCTCATGGCTTGATTTGCTTGAGTTACCCATTTGAAAATTTCTAGATAGCCACATATCCTCTGCTGAGAAATACACTTAGAGATCATTCTGCAAATTGAAACTTGTTTTGTTATTTTTCTTTTGCAAAAATTAGAATGGCAGGGGTGTGCATGAATTTCACATGTGATGAAAAATTTGTGGGCACATTTCAAAAACAATTCCTTAGTGTTGGAGGTCCTCTCATATTAAGCTAAAAAGGATGTATTTTGCAGTAGTTAAAGTTCTTATGACTTCCCTCTCTATTGAGCTACTCAATTTTATGTTTGGTAGTGCATTCATTAAACTACTAAATTATCTGTTTTGCAACAACTGAATTTATCTAGTTTCATGAATCAAAGTTGGTTCCCCTCCTCACACCATTCAATCAATATGAGTGGAAATCCAAAGAAAAGCTAAGAAAAGTAGAAAAATAAATTATTATCTTGTTCAATGCAAGTTAACTTTTTTTATGACTATTTCCAAAAGGATTAGGTAGTTATATGTTAGCTTGTTTAAATTCTTTATTCTATTTATGAGAGCGACAAGCTCATACCACTTTTCCTTAATTGATACAAGTTTTGAATAGAATCAAATGGCTAAAGCTGGAATATGAAGTGACTATGTGTTTGGTGTTTGAAGCAAATTTAGATTTAATGATAGAGTTCCATAATCTTCGCCATAATTGCATGAAAATTTGGAAAGATTTATAACTAGTTCTTATAATTCTTTCCATCTCTTGGAATGATGATATTTATGTTAGGATTATAATCCTCCCTTGTCCAAACTGGTCATTTCTTTCTAGCTTAGGAGTCATTTAGTCATTATTATGTCCACTAGTGCCATTGGGTCCACTTGTCCTAATGGAACCACATGTACCAGTCACTAGAGTGTGGGGAACACAGATTGAGACTAACCGACACTAAGTGCACTTTCATGCATCGGTTTAGGTGCCTTTTAGACCAATCCATACAATTTAAGATCCACTGGGACTGCCAACACCAACCTCCTTCATTTGTTGGCATTTGGTGACTAGTCAAGCCTAGTTATGATTCAATTACATTCAGTTAGATGTCCTTATTTTGAAACCATCTCTGACACCTGAACCATGTTTTGCCTTCCATTCACTACTTTGCAAGTGAGAATAAGAAACATCGGTAACTTGTATCCATTGGGGTGGATTCTTTTAATCTCTTTCCCAACCTATTCCAAACCTTGAAGCATTGCTCTTCAAACAAACTTAGAGTATACTTATGAATTAAACTTATTCACTGCAAACCATATGTACTGAAAGCAAACTTCTCATTGCAAACTGAAGGAAATCATCTGCTCCGGAAGTGAGCTTATTTTATACACTACCATACCTCTAACCAAATCTGAAACTTGGTCAAGTGAAATCATACTTCCAATGAAACTAGGTTAATAACTAACTTAGCAATTGAACTCTTGAAATATTCTTCAGTAAGATAAAAATTGAAGAATTTACAGGCATCTCATCATGAGTCTGAAACCCATATTTAGAGCTGAACAAAAAAATTGACTTGAGTTGAAAAAATCCTCCTTATAATCGGCTACTGGGTCATACCACTATGTGTAATTTCTTCCATACCATTGTTTCAGTTTTTAATCACCAAACTTGTCTTTATTCTCAGAACACTTCTCAATCTTGATATCAAAAGACATCTGAAATGGGTTTTCAAAAAACAGGCTTTGATAATGTGAGTCTTGAGACTGTATTTTGACCTCTAAAGCTTTGATATCATTCTCAATATACTTGGAAAACTCTTCTAAAAAGATGAGTTTATATTCTGAGTTACATGAGCTTGACTTTAAATAAGAAGACAAAAGAGAAGAAAAATTATCATCTATTTCCTCATCGGTGCACATATAATTCCATTCTCTAAAATATTTAATGGAAAGAGAGACTTCCCTAAACTCTATATTCTCCATCCATGTCTTCAAAAAGACAATCCAAAAATCTGTTATTGATCTAATTGACCTAACTGACAAATCGTCAACCCAACTTTTAAACTTTCCTTGTAATGAATCATAGAATAATGTAGTGAAAAAATATTCATGTTTAACTCTAAGTAGCTCCGTAAATTCTTGGAAATTAGATATATGTTTCAAAGTTAAACTCAGATCTTCTCCATTAAATTTAGGACCATTTCTCAACAAATATTCACCTATAGGAAGAAGATTCAGAAAACCAAGAAGTTCTGTAAAATCTAGACATGCATACCTTGAAACAATAGAAGGAACATCTGAAGTCATCATTAGTATAATGAAACCATCAGTGAATCTTTGAAATATGGATCTACAGAAGTTGGAGTCGCTAGGTGAATAATTTGCAGCCGGTATTCATATGCCTATTAGTTGTTCACCTTCAAGTAATATATCTCTTCATTGTTGTTCTTTCCAAGGAAGATATCTTCGCTCCTTCGTCCCCAGTATGGTCACCAAAATATGTTAGTACTAAAGTTTGTACCAGCTAATTAGCACAAAGTTTAGGCACGTAGAATTGAATGAATCTGTATTTTTAATAACAGAAGAGGAACTTGAGAGGGTGAATGAATTATAAGCTTAAAACAAAGACCTATATGCATATGAAAGAAGAGGTAAACCAGGATGATAAAAAAAAGCATGTGTCTATAGACAATAGCAATGTATGAACCAACAAACAATGAGTTATGAAATCACAAATAGTTGATCACATAACTAGTAGTATTCTTCAGACAAAAAGGCATTATGTATAAAAAATTATAGACATTGACATGTGTAATAAGAAACTAGGATAGAGACACTGCCCATCATAAGATTTATTACAAGGATAAACAATATCTGCTAGAAAATAAATCATAAACTGATTCATCAAAGATTTTTCATCCGCATACATTTATATAATATACTGACAGGATATACAAGACACTCATACTAAAAAATCAACCCTTATAATACATCACAACCTCTCAGACTGGAACCTCCTCCTCCTTTACATTAAAACTGAAACTATTTATAGGAATTACCTTCAGCTAGTTATTGCAAAACTAAAAAGTAAAAGTGTCCCTAACTTGTGAACAAGAAATTTGGAACCGTTCAATTCAATACCTTATAATTTTCCATTTGTATTAGAATATGGAGCTACTTGCTGAGAATGCTACTTGAAATTAGGAACTAAATTCTTGAAGAGATCGATCTAATTCTTTGTCTCTTTATACTCTGCCACCTCTAAATTCTTGGCTCCAAGTTGATATTTGACTAATGATTCATGTTTAAAAAATATGAGATTAATGTAAACTAAGATCGATATTCCTCCTTGAAATATTGGCACAACCCACTTGATTCTTGATTTATTTGAAATATTTGACACCTGCATACTTTGACTACCATCTCATCACCAATCGCACTTAGAACGCATAACTGTTAGCGGATGATGACTATTGTATTATGGAAAGCATAAATTCTTCCTTAAAAAAAAATGAAGCTTAATTGTTGATATCTAATCGGCTCATAGATAACCAATGACTTATGAAATGGGAGATGCAACCTATTTTCATTCATAAAATTGCAAGCATCATTCATAAACATGTGTTTGAACGAACACGATTTCTCTGAATCTTCTTCGAGAATAACAATCACTACTATAAGATACTTGGTTCTCATTTGGGAAATTGGTGGTCTTAGTTCGATTCTCCACCTGTAATTCCAATGTTTTACCAAGCTCTATGCCTAGATTTTGGACTGGACACATCTAAAACTTTGTTCCATGAGAATGTTTTTCAACGCATAATCTTTGCAGTTGTCAAGGCTCCATGTCCACACATTGTGAAGTCTTTTGAAACTGCAAAACTCTCATGTGAATAATTTGTTTAATGGTGCTTCTTTGCTCGGAATGAATCAATCCCCTTTACACTTGGCATTGGGAGACTAATGTACTTTATAGGATCTTTCCTTAGCCATTTTTGATTGCATGTTATATTGTGGTGCTTGGATCAATATATGCTGGATTTTGATATTGCTAGGCTAAATTTAATATTGGCCCTCGGGCCAATAAAAAATACGCATAAGCACTGTAATGAAATTTGAGACCTGTAAAACTGTCCAGAAAATCCAAAATTGGCTTATAAAGACTAATTTAATTTTCCTAAAAGAACACCGATCTAAAGTCATTCTCCATATTTATAATTTTCATTTCCAATACCTTGTTGTAATGAAGAGAAGGTAACTACGATTGTCATAGACATTTGAGATTTAACTATTCTAGTAGTGTAAATTGAAATTTCTATTTATAGGCATTCTGATAGAATCTGAGAATTTTGTGGGACAAATACATGTATTAACATTGGATCCTTCTAGGGATGGCATGCTCCTCGCAAGCTACTGAGAACAATTAGACCATGTGCCTTCATCTGAAACCATCTTTGACACCTTCACCCTATCCTACCTGCCATTCATTGCTTTGCAAGTGAGAATAAGAAACACCGGTTCCTTGTATCCATTGGGATGGAGTCTTTTAATCTCTTTGCCAACCTATTCCAAACCTTGAAGCCCTGCTCTTGAAACAAACTTAGAGTATACTTATAAACTGAAATTATTCATTGCAAACCATATGTACTGAAAGTAAACTTCTCACTGCAAACTAAAGGAAAGCATATGCTCGGGAAGTGAGCTTATTTCCTACACTACCCTACCTCTAACCAAATCTGCAACTTGGTCAAGTGAAATCACACTTCCAATGAAACCACGTTAAGAATTGACTTAGAAATTGAACTCTTGAAATATGCTTCAGTAAGATACAAATTGAAGAATTTACAGGCATCTCATCATGAGTTTGAAACCCATATTTAGAGCTGAAAAAAAATGACTTGAGTTGAAAAACTCCTCCATATAGTTGGCTATCGGGTCATACCACTGTGTGCAATTTCTTCCATACCACTGTTTCATTTTTTTAATCATCACTGCTTGTCTTTATTCTCAAAACACTTCTCAATCTTGATATCAAAAGATAGCTAAAATGGCTTTTGAAAAAATAGGATTTGATAATGTGAGTCTTGAGACTGTATTTTGACCTCTAAATATTTGGTCTCATTCTCAATATACTTGGAAAATTATTATAAAAATATGACTTTAGATTCTGAGTTACATGAGCTTGACTTTATATAAGAAGACAAAAGAGAAGAAAAATTCTCATCTATTTCCTCATCGGTGCACATATAATTCCTTTCTCTGATTAGTGGAATGAGACTCTACCTTAAACTCTATCTTCTCCATCCATGTCTTCAAAAGACAATCCAAAAATCTGTTATTGATCTAATTGACCTAACAGACAAATATTCAACCCAACTCTTACATTTTCCTTGTAATGAAACATAGAATAGTCTAGTGAAAACATCTTCATTTTTAAATCTAAGTAGCTCCGTAAATTCATGAAAATTAGATATATGTTTCAAAGTTAACTCAGATCTTCTCCATTGAATTTAGGACCATTTCTCAACAAATATTCATCTGTAGGAAGAAGATTCGGAAAACCAGGAAGTTCTGTAAAATATAGACATCCATACCTTGAAACTGTAGAAATAATAGATCAATGCTATGAGCAATGATGCTAGGAAGAAGCACATGAAATAGATCTTGCTACTAATAATTATCACAAGCATACACAGGAAAAATAGAGAGAAGAAAAGACACTGAATCACATGAATGAAGAGATGCATATTGGTGTGTATCCTTCCATTGAATAATGATGAATAATAGTGTACATAAATAGTACATCCCTCATAGGAAAATCGAGTTGTATGGAGAAAACACATAAATCTCAAAAAGGCTGACTTACCAAAATATAGCAAACCCCCATAGGTGGCTAAAGCACTTCCCAAATCTATCAAGGACCTCATGAATTTACAAAAGCATGAGTGAGTTGTCAAGGGAGATGGAAAAACATGCTAATCCTAGAAAATGGATAAAAACTAATGGAGGATGGGTTGGAAAGAAAAGCTTCCAGTTTCCTAGTTGACTAGATTTTATCTTATCCACATAAAAGATGGAAAAGCAAAATAAAGAAGAATATGCTGTAATGTGGTGTATACTATTTCTGGATGGTCAAAAGGTGGTCAAGATCAACCCAGATTTAGAAATAAAGCATTCCTAGGATATAGATGGCATGTATTGAATTTAAGGTTCAAGTGGATGCCAACTAATTAATCTAGTGGGTGAATAATTAATCAAATAATGATTAATTATTTTATCCTAAGTTATGAGTGGGTTTAATATATTCCAATAGAAACAATAGAAGCAACATCTGAAGTCCTCATTAGTCCAATGAAACCATCAATGAATCTTTGATATCTGGATCTGCAGAGGTTGAAGTCGCTAGGTGAATAGTTTTCAGCCAATATTCATATGCCTATTACTTTTTCACCTTCAAGCAATAGATCTCTATTGTTGTTCTTTTTGTGGAAGATATCTTCACTCCTCCATCCTCGGTATGGTCGCCAAAAGATGTCAATCCTAAAGTTTTTACTGACTGCTTAGCACAATGTTAAGGCACCTCAAATTGAATGAACCTGTATTTTTAATAATAGGAGAGAAACTTGAGAGGGTGAATGAATGATAAGCCTAAAACACAGAACTAGAAGCATATGAAAGAAGAGGTAAACTGGGATGATAAAAAAAAACATGTGTCTATAGACAATAGCAATGTATGAACCAATAGACAATGAGTTATGAAATCAAAAACTGTTGATCACATGACTAGTAGTATTCTTCAGACAAAAATACATTCTGTACAAAAAATTACAGACATTGACATGTGTAATAAGAAACTAGGACAGAGACACTGTCCATCATAAGATTTATTACAGGGATAAACAATATCTGCCAGAAAATAAATCATAACCTGATTCATCAAATATTTCTCATCCTCATACATTTCTATAATATACTCACATGCTATACAAGACACTCATACTGAAAAATCAACCCTTATAATACGTCATAGCCTCTCAAGCTGGAACTTCCTCCTCCTTTACATTAAAACTAAATCCCTTTATAGGAATTACCTCCTGCTAGTTATTGAAAAACTAAGAAATAAAAGGATCTCTATGATGTCCCCGGTTTTGACCCTGGTTAAATTAAAAGGTACATGATGTATATATTGTAATTAATCATGGTGAGGAGCTAAAGGTAAAATCCCCACCATCTATTTGGTTGTGTATGTTTCAGAAATAGGGACCATTTCCAATGGTATATCGTGCTACCCGGCACACTATAGTATTGACATCATGTGAATATGCACATCAATTAAAATAAACCTACATCTAGCTACGACGGTGCAACGATAAATGAAAAGGGAATGATTCCTAAGGTTAAGGCAGGGGGGGGGGGGTTGTCTAACCCATGGGGGTCATTGGGAGTTGCCATGTGTCGGCCACCCATTTAAACTTTTGTTGTCTATTAGTTGGGAGCAGTTATTGTTGAGTGGTGGTGGGTGTGGTAGGACTGTCAGTCCTTTCTCACATGCCCACTCCACCAATGGACTCTTCCTATTCACATCGCATGGGGCAGAAGAAAACAATCTCTTCACTCTTCCACTCATGGTTTTTTTTCTTGACCATCCCACACAGGCAGAGGTCAGTTCAGTTCACCTTCTCACATGCATGAAGTTCGGAGGGTCTTCCTCACATAGATGGGAGGTAAAAAGGATCCATGATTCTGTGTGTGGGGTTCATTCTCCCTTCTCTAGCTGATTGCTGAGCTGTGGATCTGTTCTTCCTCACACACATCACTTGGGGGATTCTCCATCATTTGGTCATCTCGCGCAAGGATGCACAGGGTTCACCTTGGTTTTTGGGACTTACGCAGTGAGTTGGGAAGCCACGTTCTGTCACCCATGTTTTCCATGTGAATGAGCCTTCATGCTCTGTGCGGTGTGTAAGTTTATATTTGTTCTCCTTACCGATTGTGGTCTACGTTTGTGTTTTCCCCTGTCAATACTGGGAGTTTGGATTCCTTCCCAATTGTGTACTGTGTAATATTGCAATCATTCATTGTGAACATTGGGGTTGTTGCCTTCCCCTAGTTTTTCATTGCTTCTTAGTTGATGTGTATGTAAGTACCTTTTTGGGTTGCTGCTGAGTTTTTTTTAGCCACACTAGGGCCAAGAACAACTCTGAGTCGTCTCGTCGACTTGAGCTAATTTCACCTTTTTGTTTGGGGTTGTCACCCTGTTGTCTTCATCTTATTCACAGAGCTGTGAAATGTTTGTCTTACTGTGGTATGCAGCGGCACGGGGACTTCACTTAGTCAACCTCTCACATAGCATGTACGATCGTGGGATATTAAAGAATACCCTTAATTTCCAGAGATATTGACCCAAACTCTTTTTGTTGAAACCCCCTCCCAATACTTAAAACCTCCTCCCCACCCCTTTTTATACCTCAATCCTTATAAACCACCCTACCCACCCCCACCTTAAACCCCTCATCCCCCCCAATACCTGCAATATATTGGTTCAATTTTTGATAATTTTAAAACCCACAATATGAACTAACGTGATAGGATATTGGTAAACAAGTGAAGACCCCTTGTGCAGCGGTTGGTATTCGGACTGTTGAGAGTAGAACTAGAGGGTGTGTATGCTTGAGAACTAATGTTTAGAGCCACCCAGACAGAGTGAGACTACTGACTTTCTTCTCCACCACCCTTGAAGACTATTGGAAAGGGAAGTTAGGTCCTGAGGGATTGTGAAGCAGAGAAAGGACTGATTCTTGGTGTTAGGTGTGTGTATTTCTTAGAAGTCAGGTTAACTCGAGTGTAGGCTTCCTTAGCTCTCCATTGAAGCCACCGGCTTAGCATTTAGCATTTCCTAACTCCTTGATGGCTTGATAAACCCTATTGTGTGGGCTTGGCTGATTTGTGTACCTTGGCTATGTGTAAGCCTGCTTTGACCCTTATTCCTTGAGGAATCATGCCCAGCTCAGGGGTGGCAGTGTTGCTGAGAGATCGATGAGCACGCTGGCCTATGGTTGGGTGGAACGTTGTAGCGACGTAGCTGGTTGTGGGATGAATTCTATTTAAGATAAGTATTCATGACTATTTTGTCCCTGCATTTATATTTACTGAGAATATAATGAACATGTGGTATGCTTGAATGAATGTATGTTTGCTTCTGCTATGTATATGAAGGATTATGCATCTTAGTATGTTTTATACTTTAAGCTTTTTATTTTCAGCATTATATGCATGTTCATGTTCATGGGGTTATTTTCCCTGGATGTTTGATGGTTTGGTAGCGTCCTCTTCGCTGGTCAGAGGGTCGGGGACGTGATAGAATGGTATTTGAGCTAAAGGTTGCAGCATGGGTGTTGAATGGGACATGAAAGGTCAGCTAGTAGAGGCAGGTTTCCTTCTACCCAGCAGAAAACAGAAGAAAATCTGTGCATGACAATAGAATTTTGGAAAATTTCTCTAAGTGTTGGGATCATCGGATCATCGGAGGACTGGGTCCAAAGCCCCGCCGATGTATCGGATCACCTAAGCAGAAGGCCCTCCAATATAAGCCACCAGCAGACGATGAAAGGAGAGGAAACTTCCATCGAAAGTCATCAGTGGAAGACCACTGATACGGTGGCGCAAAGTAGTTGATGGAGTCGCCACAGTGTTGGCGAAGAAAAGATGAAGGAAAGAAAAATTTGTCAAATTTGTTTAAGTGTCGAATTCATTGGGATTCGGTGGAAGTCAGACAATGGAATCGCTGAAAAACATCGAAAAGGTATAGCTATTCATGCACTCACCGTTGCGACCAAATAGTGGACTATCATTTCGATGGATAGAGTCCCCGACTGCTGATGCCGCAGCAGATAGATGTTCCAATAGATGATGCGACGAAAAACTGAAGCGATAAAACCATCGGCGACAGACGATGATTAAAGAGTTGGATCACTGATACTTAGTTGATGGATTAGCCACAACATCAGAAAATAGATAGTGAAGGAACCAAAATGATGGTGAAAAATAGAATATGGTTGAGCGATGAAGCGACGAAAAGATGGTTAAGGAAGAAATTTCAGAAAAAATTTCTAAGTAAGGGAATTGTCGGCCGTCAGCAAAACTTAGTGGATGCGGGAGCTGTAGTTTTGGTGGAGATCAGCTGAAGACCCTCGAAACAATGGCTCAAGGTAGTTGAGGAAATATCTGATATTGTGACCTTCAGCATCGGTAAAGTTTAGTCATTCATACCACTGATGCCGTCGATGGAAATTATTTGTTGGGTTCGCCGACATGGAAGGAAGAGGAAAATTTTTAGAATTTTGTTAAAGTGTTGGAAACCATTAGCCATCAACAAAATTTAGACAATGAGACCACCGATGGACATCATCCAAGGATTATAGATGATGAGATTAGAAAATGTTGAAGATTCATTGGCCGCCATTGCAGAAGCATAGATAACTAGCCGTCCGATGAACAGTACACCTGACCGCCGATGCGACGGTTAGTTGGTTTCCTCACCGATGTGGTAAGGCTTATTGGTCCTCATCGTCAATAGAGTTTAGAGTGTTAGACCCATACAGGCCCTTCACAATGGAGGAAATTAGGCAAATGAGCTGTCGATGAGCCGCGGAGAAAGTTAGTGGATCTAGTCACCGAAACGCTGGAAGGTGAGACGATTACGGACCCGATGAACAGTCCTTGGCATCGCCGATGCCGTCCGGAAGGCCTACTTCGAAAAATATAGCCAAGGAGACCAGCTATAAAATGGAAAATCATAGTTTATAGGGTCATCGATGAGCGCAACAGCAGTGTAGTCATCTTGGCTGCCGAAGAGTCAGAAGACTAGTCCACTAAGGATCCGAAACATAGGAAACTTAGTTGGGAAGGGACACAATAGGGAGAAAGAAAATTGGGTTTTTCCAGTGGAATTTTTTAGCAGTTACAGCTAGCGTTCCAGTGGGTTTTGTAGTGAATTTATCATTGGGTTTCCCAGCAGTTTCAAAGTTGAAAAGGAAGAAAACTCTAGGTGGCTGAAGTTCACATTTCAGACCAAAATTTAGTGGTGTGTTTTGCCATCATTTTTGAAATGATGTGGTTTTCACACCCGAGGTCAGAATGAAGCATGGGGATAGGTGTTGGAAAGCTTATCCAGCAGGGAACAAGGGAGAGTCACCAGAATTTGAGTGTGGAGCGGCAAAGTGCTAGTGATTGCTTGAAAGAGAAATGTGTTGTTTTCAATATGGGCAAATCCAAGAATTGCATGCCTAGAGGTAGCAAGACCATGAAGTCAAACCAGCTATTGTGTGGAAAAGGAGTTCCATGCAGGGACGAGGGACTTGAAAAGGGAAATTTACTTAGACCCTATATTGCTAATTATGATTCCAAGTTTTATACATGAAATCTATGCAGATATGCCTTTCATGCATAAGATATTACATGTTGGTAAGAATAGTAAGAATTATGCATTTATAATGAGCTACTAATGATAATTATTGCATTGGTATTGACATTAGTGGAACAACCAATGATAACATGGATAGGGTTGAGTATGTTGTTGATGTTGATGAATGTGACCAGCAACCCTATGAAGAAAGGGATAAGACAACAGGTCCAGAATCAAAAGTTGGTGAGCAAATTCTGCAATCTCCTACAAAGGACCAACCAAACTGGTAATGTCAAGGGTGTAAGTAAGACCCATGAAGGTAAGAGTTTAATTATGACAATTGCATGGAGTGGTAAAAGCAAGAGGTCTCATACCATATGGGTATTTCAATTTTATACTCCATTCATATAGAAATATGTTATGCCTGTATTATGTTGTTATGAGCTTAGTAGCCCAAGGAACGTAAGCACTGATGATCTTGATTATAGTCATGCGTCCTATACGAAGTAATCATGGTTAGTCCATGTATGGTATGCTTGAATGCATAGTATTCATGAATCAGTGAAAGGTAGCATTGAGTGGGTATGCATTAAAAGACTTTATAAATCTTGTAGTTATGCATTGAGTGGGTATGCATTAAAAGACTTATAAATCTTGTAGTTATGCATTGAATGGATGCATATGAAAAGTATGAGTGAGTGTTGTAGATAGGCATACATAAGTATGGGTGCAACTGTTGCGATGCAATGCATGAATACATAGAGATAGTGCATGAGTTATTATGAATAACTAATGGCTAAAATGATGAATTGATGACAATTCTAGAACCATTTCAAGAGCTGTCATGAGTGCAGGATAGTAAGTGCATGAAGAGAGTGGTCATGATCGGTTGGCTGCTAGAAATGCTCTATGGAAGGGCAAGGTGGTACAATGATACGCTTGTGAAGTAAGGAGTATCTGAACATTTCATTTTGGCATAAATGATGTGATCTTGCAAATTTTAGTATGATAATGATTGCATGAAATAAATGAGTTTTGGTAATATTGATGTGATTAATAGCTGGAAGTGTTTGAATTTTATAAATCCTGAAAATGCCTCATTGATTGTTGCAGCAATGAAAAATTTATATGCATCAAGACTTACTAAGTGCTTGGCTGATTGAAGTTTAGGCTTCAGGTAGATTGTTTGGAGCATGCCAATGAAAGTAAGACCATGACAAATGCTGAAATCTACCATGTGAAAGAGCCAAACCTTATGAGAAGAGTCTCATGGCTGTGAAAATTGTTTGTATGCATAATTGGTTGTTAAATTTGAATTGTGAATTTCGGATTTAAGAAATTGCTGACAACTACTGATCACTATTGGATTGCATAAGATTGTGTCAGGAGGACACATTGTAAGTGGGTTTTCATGTTAGGCTAGTAAGCATAAACTTATAATGGGAATAGTAGAGTTGCTTACAAGAGACCCACAATTGAGGATCACCTCATTGCCAAGCAAATCAATTTATGTAGTAAACAGAGTTGCAAATTCTCATTGAATTTAATTACTAATGCCATTGCTTGGTTATGGAACAATCAAATTTGGATTGTGTTATCAGATAATGATTGAATGTTTTGCTATTTGATGAATGTTCCATGGGTTACACTGCAAGAAGAACATGTGTGATGGCCTACAGAAGCCAAAATTCATGGGAAGGTTTTCCCTTATCTTGGAAATGGGTTTCAGGTGAAACTCCATTGGACATTTTGGAAATGTCTCATCTGCACTACATGTTTGATAAGCAACATGAGTGATATGGTATAGGTTATTTCGGTAATACATGTGTGGATACAAAGTGTAAAGAGGAATTGGGATGGAAAATCAAGGGATTGTTAACTCAGAGAAGGGAGCCCCCATTCCTCCTTAATAAAGGAATAATGCATCGGAAAATGGATAAGTGTTTTGTAACCCTAGCTAAGAATATGCATGTCAAATTGTTTAATTCAATATGCATAGCATGTTTTGATTTTATTTCCATTGTGACCGATTGCTTGAGTATTAATAGGGCCTACATGGCACACACTGAAAAAGGGTGCACACTTTTCTGATGTTGGATCATGGGAGGGTTTTTAACTATTGATTACACCCTAGGGAGTGGACGCACTCCTGGTGTCTCGATACTTGATAGTGAATGATGTGAAATGTGGTTACAGTTTTAGAACAATAACGCTAACAAATATGCTTACATTGCTTGTGTTGTCAGGCTAAACAGATGTAGTCTAGTATTGTACACCAGATGGGAAATGGATTGAGCTCATCCTACGTTCTACTAAAGAGCAAAGAGAAGGAGACATTCCTGAGGGACTGTCAACTCAGAGAAGGGAGTGGTCTCCTATGTGATATGGAGTAGTGAGACATTCTTGAGGGACTGACAACTTAGAGAAGGGAATGGTCTCTTGTGTGATATAGGGTAGTGGAATTAGAGCTCACTACTAGAAATGGAACCTGGAAATGGTCGTTTATTGTTGATATAAGTGCATTGTTGATATAAGTGTATTGTTGATATAAGTGTAGGAAATTTGTTGATGGTTTGATAAACCCAACTGAAGGTTGGCTTGACTGTGCCTGATATATGTATAAAAGGATGTTGTGAAGCAGCCTGTGTGCTGGACTAACATCCAAGTCCATAGGCGAACCCAAGGCTTGCAAAGCAAAGAAGGATCCTGTGGACCAACGAGGAAATGCACAATATAGATAAGTATTGGATTATTTTTGCAATTCTTGCTTATGAATATGCATGTGTATATGATTTAGTTATGATGTTGTAAGCTCTTGTTTAAGAGATAAAAAACTGATGAGAATAAACTAAACATGTGAATTTATTCAATGTCTAAATATAGGTATCGCTAGAAGCGAGGACTATGAGAGCATCCTAGGGGTGCATGTGGACATGTGACTATATTGAAGAGCTCCGAATGAGCAGTAATGAAAAAGGTGTTAGTGAGACCATGAAGTTCCTAGCAGCCGAGACAAACCATGTGGGGAGGCTCCATGGTTGAGAGGTCTGAAATAGACCGGAGACACTAAGTGTCATGACCAAGAGGGATTGGTCCAGCATTCATGGGAAGTAAAAGAGGCTGAGAGCATGAAAAGCCACAATGGTGGTGTAGGTTCCAGGATGGAACAAAACAAAGAGGGGAAAAACTCTTGCTACTCTCTCTTGTCTTTTTATTATATATATTTATATATATTTATGCATTGTGGAAACAAAATATTGTTGAATGCATGTATGACTGAAAATGGAATGTGTGTATTTGTTTAAAGTAAATTGTGAATCCTGGAATAATTAATTCCCTGCCCAAGAATGGACATGAATGAGCTCATGTGCCTATTGGGAAGGCATGAAAAAAATATGAAAGTCTCCTTGATGAGACACGGACTATCATGCCAATTGGGCAATTAATTGACTGATATTTAATGCCTATATTATGCTTGGTCTAACAGAATTTCAATGATGCATTTCACAGGTGAGAAAGGTGAAATATAGTGGTGTACATTGATCATGGTAGCAGACCAAAAGTTGCTGGACTTGGCTGGAAGTCTCCTTCATGAGATTTCTAGGACCCAAGAGAATATTGGAGAGATGCTCAAGATATAGAAAAGGCAGAATGAGATGAACCACTAGATTTTGCAAGACTCTATTGGTTTGCAAAAGGAGGTAATGTTGGGAAATAGGGAAGACCCGAGTTTTATACCATTCACTTCGCACCAACAAAAGACCCACAGTGTTGGCCCTTTCGGAAACAACCCATGACCAGGTTGCAGTCTCACCCGAAACAGCTATGGGGTGCCGCAGAACCAGGTTTCTGCAAGCAGAAGAGGGATATTACTGTACCTTTAGCCTTTAGAAACTTATAATCATATAACACAGAGCTTCGACATTCACATATATAACTTCACAGATATATAAACAAACAGTGACTTGCTTAACCCTTTACTGGGAATTCACAGCGAAGTTAGTGTTTAGCAGCGATCTTACTTATCAGATATATATTTATCAATGCATAACAGAGCATAAAAAAACACAACACAAAAGAACCACAACACCAGATATAACGTGGTTCATCCCTAGTGTAGGGGTTACATCCACAGAACTGTGTTTTATTCAACTCTTTACAAAAACCACAGTTTTGATCTGCGCACTCAGCTGCAGATCCCTTCAAGTCCTCCAAGCTACGCACATAGTAGCAGGCCTCTATGCACACAGCTGCAGATCTTCTTAACCACCCAAAACCCTCTGTGCACACAGCTGCAGAGGTCATCCATGCACACAGCTGGGACTTAACCTTTCTTACAAAATATCCGTAGCTTTGCATCAATTCATCTTACATTAAAAGCCTAACTTGACTTATTTACAAGAGTGCCTATTTATATAGCGCACTATTACAAAACCATGGACTTAAACCATGGGCACCCTGAACCCTAAACCCTGGACTTAAACCATGGGTTTATTACAAAAATAGGGCTTTGACTCAACCCCGACACCCCTAAGACTATTTTGAGTCGTAACTCCGCTTACAAACTCTCATAGACCTGCAGAGTTACCCACCTTAAGGGCCGTTAGGGTGTACGCCCCAACAGTCCCCTAAGACTCACCAGTGTCCCGTCCTGGGGAACTCATCTGCTATTCTTCTGGTAGAAGAATTATGTCAGCGAGGATAGTGAACCACTTGTTGAGACTGCGCATGATATCGTCGGCTGCTTGCTCCTTTTCGACCAACTCCTGCAATACTGCAACTGATGCTTCGCTGGCCTTTTGCTACGCAACTGCATTATATTCCTTCAGAACTTTGAGTTGGGTGTCCACAACAGTACTCAACTCGAAAGCTTCGCTGATAAGTGGCTGCATAGAATTTTCCACTTCTGCTACTCTTGTTCTGCATGACTCAATTTCTTGCTGGAGTTCATTGCTTCGCTTTACTTTGAACATTTTCTCCATAGGCGGCAGAGTTTTAATTTCCACTTTTACTGCATCCAACTCTATTTGTCGCCGCCTGATGGTTTCTTGCAGCTGTCCGACTTCTGGATGTTCCTGCAGTGTGGTCCAGGCCTCAACACTGTCTTCTAGAAGCTTTGCTACGCTGCTCACAATATCCAAGATTTTTGTTGCGGAGGCCTGAATGTCTGCTCGGCGTTGCTCCCTGACCTCTAGTGGGCTCTCCGGGGTGACACAGAGTTGAAGCTCCGTAATCTGAGCGTCATGTTCTACTTTGAGCTTCTCTATTTCACTGCGCGACTACTATGCATAGTCTTTGAGCCTGACTAACCTTTGTTATGGCTCTTCTACCAACTATACGTCGAAGTCAGGAAGACTTCGACATGCCTCATCCAAAACTCGTACCAGGGTAATCCGCTTACGTTCTACATCCCTCTTTCTCTGCTCCACTACCTCCAACTGCACTGCAAGGCTATCATTCTGCTTCCTGGTATCTTGCAACTGTACTTGCGAATAGTGGTCTCGGGCCTGGATTTCCTTCGCAATAGCGGACCGGCAGAGATGTAATTCCATCATGGACATATTGGTGTAATCAATTCCTACTACCATGGTCATCTCTACGTGGGATGCTGCATCAGTGATAATGAGGGCAGCACTTGACACTTGGCCCTTGTTTTCTCTGGTTGGCCATTGTCTTAGGTCGGGTTGTGCGCTTACCGGGGAACTACTTGCTGCAGTTCCAGTCACTGATTTTTCTGCTAAGTCCTTCATCTCAGAGATGTGCTTTGCTACACCGCTGATGGCATCCAAATGCGCAGCTGCAAACTCTGACCATTTCGCGGTGAGAATTTCTGTGGATTTTGACAAAGCTTCATCAAGCTCCGCACTTGTCAGGTTGGGCTCTTCATCGATATCCTTATCCTTTGATTCCTTCGCTTTCTTTTGGGACTGCGGTTTGGGCACTTCCTTTGTCTCTGATGTCTTGCGCTTACCCTGTCGATTAGGGTCTGAAACAGTGTTGACCGAGTCCTCTCCTTCCTCTTCATTTCCATCATCTCCACCTTGGTTGTTTTCACTGTGCTACGACTCAGTTTGTTCGTCACTGTCTTCGGGGGGGTCTTGCTGCTGCGTGTGGCTAGGGCATGCACCCACATTGGTAACTGGGGGAACGAGAATGGTGGGTTTTTTTCCTACGTCCTTCAACCATTGAGCTGGCCATTGTTGAAAAACCACGAGGATGTCATCCTTGGTCACTACATACGGTAACTTAAACCATTGATGCTTTTGGTCTGCGTGGGCCTGGATGAAAATATGATGCATGTCGACATTGAAATGGGATGCGCCTTCGTATTGGGAGAATAACTCATTACTGAGCCACGGGGTTTTTGTGATCTCATACGAGATACTCAACATATAAAAAGCAAAAACACAGTTTGTCATTTGCTATAGGGTTTTATCCTGAGAAACCCACAGAGAGGCGTAGCGTACGACGCCAGGTAGATCTGGAGGTATATCAGCAAACTGCGCCTCGGTAGGTTCTTGCCATCCTACTAGGACGATGAGGACTATTAACCATGAATAGTGAAAGGGCCTACCTTTCTCCTATTCGTCACGAGCATCTTCAAGGAATTCCTTCATGATATATGCTACCCAGTTGTAACTGTATCCTTTGGCACAGTTCGCTGCAATTCTGATGACCAGGGCAGGTACTTCATATGGTATGCACTTGCGCATGAGCTTGCATGCTAAAAGCTCAGCTGTGAATTGAATATTATGTTGTTGAATCGCAGAAGTGTGATACCCTCATTTTCCCTTCGTTAGGCTGAAGCGGTCCTTCATGCTTTGTGCGAGCTTCGTATCCTCATGCTTTGAGGGAAATTCAGTCCCTGGATCAGGCCCCGCTATTGGTAGGGCTGTGATCCTATGAATGAGCTCACCATTGATAGGAATTTTCTTGTCTCCTATCCATAGGTGGACGTCGTGTACCAATGCCAGCAACTGCTTGACCACGATGGTCACCTGTGTGCTACGACCAAAATGGGGAACATCGAGCATCTTTAGCATACCAGCTTGATCCAAGATAGTAGCCCACTATTTTACTTCCAGCAATGTCGCGCCAGTCTTTGGATATTTGACGAAATGCAAGTATTGTCCTGGGGCGAATTGTGGAAACTTCCCACGATCATTCGTGTCGTGGTCAGCATACTTAAGCTGGTCTATTTTCCCTCTCATGGTCCCGACCAACTGCACACCTGGTGGCAACGACGGGGTGCATAATGTGAACTTCTTTGTCTGCCGCGGTGGCTGAAATCCTGGGTGAACTGGTGGGATATACGGTGGATGCTGAGGTGCAATGTTCTCATCTTCTTTAGGTGGGGCCTCTGCTGAACCAGACAGAGGCATCTCGGGGTCCTCGGGCGTTTTCCCTGATTGCTTGTGTCGGTCTTTGTTGTGTTTAGAACGCACTTCAGGCTTCAACTTCTTGTGGGAAGATTGGGTCTGCATGGGATGAGTCGCTGCTAGGGGATTTTCTTCATGGGGTGCAGGTGCAGGTGGTTGGTTAAAATAGTTCGGCAAACCCGTCTTCTCAAACTCTCTCAACAGTTCCTGGAGCTCGCGCTTGGCTGACATGGGTGCAATTGTGAAACTCAAGAAACTGAAAAATGCGAACATCGTGGATGTGGATGTCTTCTTATAGAATCTATCCACTAAATTTGTCATAACTATGCATTGATGGCACCAAATCTGACAGAGATCTTGTCCAAACAGCGGAATATTTTCCAAGATCGCATTAATACAGGCAGTTAATATAGAGAGCGTACCGGCCCTGCCAAATTTGATTTCTTCTGACGGTCATTTTTTTAGTTCTGACAGACCCTTCCTTCCTCGGCACAAACAGTAGCTGTGACTGCGCCCTAATAAGGACATTCGATACCTCTGGACATGATCTGCGACATGGGGTCGAACTTCTACCCATGACAACATGTCATCCACATCTTCAGTGATTTATTTTATTTCAAGGAAATTCATCAGACATAAGTCCCGATATTCCTAGAGAAGTTGGGTCGCTTTGCTTACCGTTTCTTCATCCTAATAATCTCCACTGGTAGCATATTGAGGGTTTTCTGCTGACCCAATGTTTACGGTCCACGTCTTCAGGGGCTGAGTCACTTCAGGTACTTCAACTACTGGTCCATGTACTTCACAGTGTTCTTCTGACGCAGGAATGTTTATGTTGCGCAGATCATCATCCTCGTCAATTGTGAGGGTATAACATTGGACTGTATTGGCTTCCTGTTCTTTCCAATCCGATCGGTCTTCTACTACTTCTTGATCATCAAATACCTTAGTGTGGATCAACCTGATAGTTGCATCTAAAGCTGGGCACACTTCATTAGTAGAAAAGGTAAGCACAAAACTATCAACAAGACAATCCCAACTTACAGTATCCTGGCAAATCTCAGCCTCCGCATACCAGTACTTTGTTATAGGTTCCAGGGTATGCACAAACCAATGTACCCATTCTTCCTGAGGTACATGCGGCCACGCTTCGTAGCACTGTGCCAAATGTTCCTGAGGGCTAGTCTTACCGTTAAACTTGCTTCGCACCTCCTGGGGCTGATCCATAAATCTCAGGAAAAGGAACTTCTGACAAGCTTCCCAACTAGGAATGTTCTTCTTATGGCCATTCCACCATCTGGCTGTTGTGGCTCTGAATGCTGAATCCAGAGTCTCCATTTTCTGTGAATCTGATATCTGGTCTGAGAATTTTTTAATAAACTGTTATGGGTCTGACAAGCCATCAAAAATAGGTAGGACTCTCACCTGTGCACCAAGCCATCTGAGAGACTTGGTAATTCTGGTACATCTATGTCCATGTAGCTCATAAAGTCTGTTCTACTAGTTTTCTAGTACATCATCTGAATCTGTCATGCAAGAGCTGTCACACTGCCAATCCATGATACCTTCTGTAGTAAGATCAACATAATATTCTTCCTTCGCGATGATATTATAGATATGGTCCAACACATCCTGATCTTCATTTATGAGTGGTTATGTGTACCTTTCTCCTTGAGAAGGGTCCAGTGGTATTATGAATCTCAAACCCTTCCCTTCAAAAGTCATCTGTCTCTTTTTGAGGTTAATGACTGCAGCATTTTCCATTGCCCACTCAATACCTAGCAGGGCTGGATAAGGGTTGCTGTCATCAATGATTTCAATAACTTCAAAGTCTGCTGCAGTACAGACTCCATCAATATCTACTAGGACACTAGGGAATCGTCCTAGGGGCACAATCTTCTGCTGATTGGCTAATCTCAACTGTATAGGGGACCAATCAAGAGTAGGTCTTCCCATTTGTTCCCAGGTTTGCTTAGTTAAGACATTTAAATCTGATCCTAGGTCCAAGATAACATCAGTCATATCATACTCTCCTATCTGAGCATTCAATCTCATTTCCCTGCTAGTTCTTCTGACTCTATTAACAAGTTTTTCTCGACCAGAACTTTGCTGAGGTTCGCAGGAAGCAATAACTTTCTGCAACTCACTTAAAGCACTCTGATTTCTTAAGAGCTTCAGGAAACGCTGTAAAAAGGAGGACAATGTACTTACTTTATCCGTCGAAGCTTCTTGCGGCTGCGACTGCTGCTGATGTGGTTGCGCAGGTGCTTCGGATGTGCTAGGTTCAGCAAAATATTTCTTGGCTTCCATGAATGTCTCTTTTTCTCTTTCAATATCACATGGTGGGACTTTCTCTGGGGCCTTATGAACCCAAGCCTCATCGGGTTATTTGTCCGTGTTCTGCACGTTCGTCGTGGCTCCACTCTTGGTAACAACATTAATGGATGGGACAGGTCGTTGCTCCATAGCAATCAGCTGAATACTCTGATTTGGTACACTATTTCGTTCCTAAATCTTAGCTATCAACTGTGGGCACTGCTCAATCACATGGTCGATGGCTCGGAAATACCGACATGTCGTATTTGGGTTCTGATAGTCGCGAGCCAGATGTCCGGCCTGGTTGCAGTTATAACACACCACCTGACCGCGATCTCTGCCAGCCATACCACCATGACCACGACCTCCAAAAGCACCTCTACCTGATGCACCACCATGGTAACCATAGCCATCATTGCTCTGTCCTTCATTTTGTACCCGATAGGTGTCGTAGGTACGCTCTTTCATCAAGTCATAACTGCGACACTCATCTTCATTATGTCCGACGGACTTACAGAACTTGTAGTAGGGGTTCTTGGGGACTTGCACATACCTCTGTAGCAGATAGAAATTCTCGGGTCGATGCTGGCCAGTTGTCCGACAGATCTCACAATATAGAACAGTAGGGTTGAACGGGTTTGGCACACCAGTATTCAGTTAATTTATTACCACAGGACACTGTTCCTTGTCGTGACCTTCTGTCCGACATTGTGTGCACCAGACCTCTTCGTAACCGGTTTTTCCTTTCTTCATGTCGTGCAGCTCCAGAGCCATCGCTGCCAACTACGCTTGGATTTGAGGGATACCAGAATTATCTTCGACAGGAGCGGTTTCAAGCTTCATCACGATTTCCAGAGCCTCTTGCTGTTCAGCAACCTTCTGTTGCATGAGTGGAGTTCTAATATGCGGTAGCAGCGCTACAATGAACCATTCCTTGTGCTGCGTAAGTCCAATGGTGAAATTGACTTGGTCGACCAGAACTTTGAACCTTTGATCAAAGTCCCACACTGATTCTCCTCGCTTCTGCTGAATCTTTTTCAATTCAGTGATACACTGTGACTTTGATTTCAGCTTCTTAAACTCTTTGATTATTGCTTCTTTAATATCATCTAAGGTATGGCTCTAATTACTAGAGAATTTCATGAACCAGGTCAAAGCCCGATCTCTGAAATAAGTAACAAGCTGCGCCCTTCTTACATCTTGATCCGTAATGGTCTTAGCATTCCACACTGCTTCACATAAAAACCAGAACTGTTCTGGATCCTCTAATCCAGTTCCTTTGAAAACAGGGAGCTTAATATCATCATGCATGTGGGCCATAGTGGATTTTGGGGGGGTTGGAGGGGGACTGGGAGTAGGAAAGGGGGGACTTACTGGGGTAGGCTGACCTACGACAGGAGTACTCGGGCTAGGGTGACTTTCGGACTACGACAGGTTCTCAGGGATAACAGGTCTGCGCTGCGGGGTTACCCGAGGGTTTCCAACAAAAGGAGTTTCTTCGTGTTCGGACTCTGTAGGATTTTCAAAGGGTACTCAGTATACTGACCCAGGGAATAGGATCCAAAATCTATTTTGTACCTTTTGCCACTTCACAGCAAACCACTTTGCTCGTCGAAGGTATTTTCACTTGCAAACATAGGTTAGTAATACTAAGTCTAACAGTCTGATTCAATGAGCAATATACCCTTTTCAGCTAATAGCATTTTAATTCTCAAACTAAATGAATTCAAAAACTTACCCCTTGGTCCTTTGAAAAACTGTCGCTTGGATTCACTAAAGGAAGAACTCGTGTCAATGGAGAACTCCGTCACAAATGCTTCAAGGGTTTGCGTCGTCCAGAAATCAACAGCTCGAGATATCTCATTATGCACCCTTTTCAATATATTAATTCTTGCGGGGGTCCAAGAAGGAAACGGACCGGATTGGAAGTTAGTCCTTCTCTCTGTCAACCTGGATAACCACTGGTGCAACTCTATGTGGATACTACCAAAGAAAATTTCATAAACATCACAAAAAACATACCTTTGTAAAAAGTCGTCTGCACTATGACGCGGATCTTTGTTCTCTTGCTCAGCGAATTTCAGATAAGTCTCATCAAGCCAATCACCGATTTCCTTCACAGAGGGTCTCCATAACATAGCCCTCAAGGTACAACATAAACCCCTCTTGAGCAAATACTGAGTTCAACCGGAAACGAAACCAATTTGTTGGGCAATAGGGCAGACCCGGGTTTTATACCATTCACTTCGCACCAACAAAAGACCCATAGTGTTGGCCCTTTCGACAACAACCCGTGACCAAGTTGCAGTTTCACCCGAAACAGCTATGGGGTGCCGCAGAACCAGGTTTCTACAAGCAGAAGAGGGATATTATTGTACCTTTAGCCTTTAACAACTTATAATCATATAACACAGAGCTTCGACATTCACATATATAACTTCACAGATAGATAAACAAACAGTGACTTGCTTAACCCTTTACTGGGAATTCACAGTGAAGTTAGTGTTTAGCAGCGATCTTACTTATCAAATATATATTTATAAATGCATAACAGAGCATAACAAAACACAACACAAAGAACCACAACACCAGATATAACGTGGTTCACCCCCAGTGTAGGGGTTACGTCCACAGAACTGTGTTTTATTCAACTCTTTACAAAAACCACAGTTCTGATCTGCGCACTCAGCTACAGATCCCTTCAAGTCCTCAAAGCCGTGCACACAGTAGCAGGCCTCTATGCGCACAGTTGCAGATCTTCTTAACCACCCAAAACCCTCTGCACACATAGCTGCAGAGGTCGTCCACGCACACAACTGGGACTTAACCTTTCTTACAAAATAGCCTTAGCTTTGCATCAATTCATCTTACATTAAAAGCCTAACCTGACTTATTTACAAGAGTGCCTATTTATATAGCGCACTATTACAAAACCGTGGAATTAAACCATGGGCACCCCGAACCCTAAACCCTGGACTTAAACCATGGGTTTATTACAAAAAGAGGGCTTTGACTCAACCCCGACACCCCTAAGACTATTTTGAGTCGTAACTCCGCTTACAAACTCTCATAGACCTGCAGAGTTACCCACCTTAAGGGCCGTTAGGGTGTGCGCCCCAACAGGTAAAAAGCCTTCTGGGAGCAATCCGTAAAGGCAAGGAAAGTGGATCAATGATGGGACATTCGTCCAAGCAATCCATTAAGAAACATTCCAGGCATGAAGACTCAAAGGAAATTGAGCAGGTAAAGATGAGGTAGCCAATGAAATGTTGGAAATGCGAAGTACATCATTTACGTCAGGACTGCCCAGTGAGGGAACATAAAGAGGGCAGCAACCATAAAGTTCCTAGACTTGGGGATGAGCTGAAAGCTAAGAAGCTCGTGGAAGCTGAGGGGCTTGGTCCTAAAAGTTCAAAGTAAATAATTGAACGTGGGACATATCTGCAAAATTTTGAAATTTTGGATGTGCAAATTGTATATGTATTCCTATGTATTGGAACACTGAGGACGGTGTTATTCCAAGGGGGGGGGGATTATGATGTCCTCGATTTTGACCCCGGTTACACTAAAAGGTACATGATGTATATATTGTAATTAATCATGGTGAGGAGCTAAAGGAAAAATCCCCACCATCGATTTGGTTGTGTATGTTTCAGCAATATGGATCATTGCCGATGGTATATCATGCTACCCGGCACACTATAGTATTGGCATCATGTAAATATGCACATCAATTAAAATAAACCTATAGCCAGCTACGACGGTGCAATGATAAATGAAAAGGGCATGATTCCTAAGGTTAAGGGGGGGGTTGTCTAACCCGTGGGGGTCATTGGGAGTTTCCATGTGTCGGCCACACATTTAAAATTTTGTTGTCTATTAGTTGGGAGCAGTTATTGCTGAGTAGTGGTGGATGTGGCAGGATTGTCAGTCCTTGCCCATGCGCCCACTCCACTAGCAGACTCTTCCTCTTCAGATTGTATGGGGTAGAATAAAACACTCTCTCCACTCTTCCACTCATGGTTTTTTTGTCTTGACCATCCCATGCAGGTAGAGGTCGGTTCAGTTCACCTTCTCATGTGTAGGAAGTTCAGAGGGTCTTCCTCACATAGAGGGGAGATAAAAAGGATCCACGATTTTGTGTGTGGGGTTTGTTCTCCCTTATCTAGTCAATTGCTGGTCTGTGTATTTGTTCTTCCTCACGCACATTGCTTTGGGGATTCTCCATCGTTTGTTCATCTCATGCAGGGAAGCACAGGATTCACCTTGGTTTTTGGGATTCACACAGCGAGTCGGGAAGCCACGTTTTGTCACCCATGTTTTCCATGTGAATGAGCCTTCGCATTATGTGCGGTGTGTAAGTTTACACTTGTTCTCCTTACTGATTATGGTCTGTGTTTGTGTTTCCCCTGTCAATACTGGGAGTTTGGATTCCTTCCCAATTATGGACTATGTAATATTGTCATTGTTCATTGTGAAGATTCGGGTTGTTATCTTCCCTTAGTTTTGGGTTGCTTCTTGGTTGCTGTGTATGCAAGTACCTTTTTGGGTTTCTACTGAGTTGTTTTGGCCACGCTAGGGCCAATAACAACTCTGATTCATCTCATATATTTGAGCTAAGTTCACCTTTTTGTTTGGGGTTGTCACCCTGTTGTCTTCATCTTATTCATAGAGCTGCGAATTGTTTGTCTTACTACAGTATGCAGTGGTTGGTCTTCGAACTGTTGAGAGTAGGAATAGAGGCTAGGTATGCTTGAGAACTGGTGTTTGGAGCCACCCAGACAGAGTGAGACTGATGGATTTCTTCTCCACCACCCTTAAAGAGTAATGGAAAGGCAAGTCAGGGCCTGAGGGACTGCGAAGCAGAGAAAGGATTGATTCCTAGTTTCAGGTGTGTGGACGTCTTAGAAGTCAGGTTAACTTGGGTGTAGGCATCCTTAGCTCTCCATTGAACCCACCAGATTATCATTTATCCTTTCGTAACTCCTTGACGACTTGATAAACGCTACTATGTGGGATTGGATGATTTGTGTACCTTGGCTATGAGTAAGCCTTCTTTGACCCTTATTCCTTGAGGAATCATGCCCAGCTCGGGGGTGGCAGTGTTGCTGAAAGATTGATGAGAACGCTAGCCTATGGTTGGGTGGAACGTTACAGTGACGTAGCTAGTTGTGGGACGAATTCTGTTTAAGATAAGTATTGATGACTATTTTGTCCCTGCATTTATATTTACTGATTAATGAATATAATGAACATGTAATATGCTTGAATGAATGTATGTTTGCTTCCGCTATGTATACGAAGGATTATGCATCTTAGTATGTTTTATGCTTTAAGATTTTTATTTTCATCATTATATGCCTATTCATGTTCATGGGGTTATTTTCCCGGATGTTTGATGGTTTGGTAGCGTCCTCTTCACCGGTCAGAGGGCCGGGGACATGACAATCTCTGACTTGTGAACAAGAAATATGGAACCGTTCAATTCAATACCTTCTAACTTTCCATTTGTATTAGAATATGGAGCTACTTACTGAGAATGCTGTTTGAAATCAGGAACTAAATGCTTGAAGGGATCGATCTAATTCTTTGTCTCTTTATACTCTACCACCTCTAAATTCTTCACTCTAGGTTGATATTTGACTAATGATTCATGTTTAAAAAATATGAGATTAATGTAAACTAGGATCGATATTCTTCCTTCAAATCTTGGCACAATCGACTTTATTCTTGATTTATTTGAAATATTTGACACCTGCATACTTTGATTGGCATCTCATCACTAATTGCACTTAGAACACATAAATATTAGTGGATGATGACTATTGTATTCTGGAAAGCATAAATTCTTCCTTAAAAAAATGAATCTTAATTGTTTATATCTAATCGACTCATAGATAACCAATGACTTATGAAATGAGAGATGCAGCATATTTTCATTCATAAAATTGCAAGCCTCGTTCATAAATGTGTATTTGAACGAACAAAATTTCTCTGAATTTTCTTCAAGAATAACAATCACTACTGTAAGACACTTGGTTCTCATTTAGGAAATTGGTGGTCTTAGTTTAATTCTCCACCTGTAATGTCAATTTTTTACCAAGATCTATGCCTATATTTTGGATTGGACACGTTTGAAACTTTATTCCATGAGAATTTTTTTCAATGCATAATATTTGCAGTTGTCAAGGCTCCATGTCCACACGTTGTGAAGTCTTTCGAAACCACGAAACTCTCATGTGAATAATTTGTGTAATGGTGCTTCTTTGTTTGGCATGAAATGATCCCCTTTAAACTTGGCGTTGGGAGACTAACATCCTTTATAGGATCTTTCCTTATCCCTTTGTGAGTGCATGCTGTACTGTGGTGCTTGGATCAATATCTGGTGGACTTTGATATTGATGGGCTAAATTTCAGATTGGCCCTTAGGCCAATAAAAAATAAGCATAAGCACTGTAAAGAAATATGAGACTTGTAAAAATGTCCATAAAATCCAAAATTATCTTATAAAGACTAATTTAATTTTCCCAGAAGAACACTGATAGAAAGTCACTCTCCATATTTGCAATTTCATTTCTAAAACCTTGTTGTAATGAAGAGCAGATAACTAGGATTGACACAGACATTTGAGATTTAACTATTTTGGCAACGTAAATTGAAATTTCTCTTTATAGGCATGCTTCTAGAATCTGAGAATTTTGTGGGACAAATCCAGGTATTAACAATAAACTTGTGCTATGTCAAACAAGATGACTTCCTTGAAAGAGATGCAACAAAATACCTGTGAGATTCTACATGGCAAGTTCTGATCAGCTACACTATTTTCAGAAGAACAAAGTGGATCATGTCTCTCTTCCTCCAAAAAGAGAGAAAGGTAGCATTCCTCCTTCCTTCAATCATCGTTTTGGAAGAATATGGATAAGTCTACATCCCATGCCCTAGGATACATGTGCACAGAAGAAATAGCATGATGCTTCACTACACCACAGAGATGGAGGTTGCATGAACATTTTTTACAAGTTTCTTACTCGAGGAATTTTTCTCTTGATATGAAATCTTGATCCCGATTTTACCTCCTTAGTTTGACAGGGGGTATTTTTCCCATGAGGTTTTTCCCCGTTTCCTTGGTTGTATTTAGTAGTTACTTTTTTCATTTTTGTTGTAATGAGTGACCTTTGGTCTTAGTTACTAGGGCCCACAGTTTTCCAAATGAGCATTCATGGGGGGTGTAAGGATTATAATCCTCCCTTGTCCAAACTAGTCAATTCTGCCTAACTTAGGAGTCATTTAGTCATTATTGACTCCACTAGTACAATTGGGTCCACTTGGCCTAATGGGGACACATGTACCAGTCACTAGAGTGTGGGGAACACAGATTGAGGCTAACTGCCACTGAGTGCACTTGCATGCATCGGTTTAGGAGCCTCCTAGACCAATCCCTACAATTTAGTAGCCATTGGGAGTGCTGACACCAACCTCCTTCAGTTTTTGGCACTTGGTGACTAGTCAAGCCTAGTTATGAGTCAATTACATTTAGTTAGATGTCTTCCAATTCAGTTAGCACCAGTGTTTTCATGGCTGCATGTGGGAAGGCTCCTTTTCTCACCTACCACATTATTTAGATTAGTTTTACTGATTATAAATGATTGAGAGAATGAATTAGACAACTAGAGATATCTAGTTAAGATACGATAGTGAGTTAGACACTTCCAGTTAGTCATACATTCAGATTGAGTTAATCAATTCAAATTACCTCTCATGGATTCAAATTGTCTATCTATTAATGCCATTGTATTGCATTGTAACAATCATCCATTTTACTTTTGATTAATGAAAGGAACTATATAGCTGCAACTCCTTATTGCAATGTTTCATATCATTTTTTGAGTAAATTGTTTGTGGAATCTTATGTAAGTGTTTTCTTGGTCCATAGATTCCTGTGAGCTCAATTTTAATAATTTATATTATTGGAAGTGGAATTACTTGGGTTTGATTTTGCTGATGGTATTGATCAACCTTTCATTTATAGGCTTGTGTATGTGTACAATCTTCTATATGACTATCTATCAAGAATGTTCATGACCCCAATTTTTACTAATATGTTCATGTTGATATTTTGATTAAAGCATTTATTAGAGATAAAGGTTTTCATTTTCCAATCCATATCACAATATTGTATGAGCTAGTTTCTAAGTATTTTCCTAACTATATTTATGCTCTTAAGAATATAACTGTTGCATATTTATGTGTACTATGTATGGTTAGTGTGTTTTGCAAAGTCACACCATAGTGTTGTGACACCTTTCAAGGCTAGGGCTTGGTCATTATGAACGAACAAATCCTACACCTTCATCTTCCATAGGGAGAAATTATTTCCATCAAACTTGGTTAAGCCTCTTGTCATTGCTACAACTCCCACTCTTATAAAACCATATGTCTACGAGTTTTCCAAACTTTGATATCAAATGTTAGAAAAATAAATAAAAAAGAAGTAAACAACTATAAAACAGAACACTAGATTTACTTGGAAACCCTACCATGCGCAGGTAAATTTATGGGGCAATGGAGGCTTTGATCTTTTATTATTACCTGACAAAATACATTCAATGATTTCTTCTCTTGTGATTCAACGTCATGGGTCACTCCCTTTTTATACAATATATGAGGGTTATATAAGGAACCAAAATACACTAGAAGGGTCTAGAATTTTTTTCTTTGGGGGCTATTCCCTTGTACCCTTGAGAAGGGAGGGGATCACCATGTCACCCCCCCTTGTCCCACCCCCAACCCAACACATGAATTTCTAGATGGGATATTTGTTCACCAACATACAATAAAGTGTCAAAAATATATATATTAACATAACCTCCTAGCAAGGTCTAGGGTTAAAAAATAGTGGGTTTCCTAGAATATAAAACCACCTATCAAAATATTTCACTTTGGGAAGAATCAAATTATATGGGTGAGTTGAGGAACTCCATCCACATAGGTCAAGATAACTAAACTATTTAATTAATTGAATTACTATCAACCTAGGATGAGAACATGGCTATCATATTTCTATAGACCGAATGCTCATGAGTAACAATGGAAAGCATTATCAAAACCATTATGAAAGGGAAAAAAACCTTTCGTAAGTCTTTAATTTTTGAGGAAATTCCACACATGTGGCTGACATAAGCTCTAAATCGGGTTCTTATTAACTCTTGATCAGAAAAGTACTTAAATAATGTATATTTTTGTATATAGTGCAAGCATCCTCATATTGCAAACATATTCATAATCAATAACAATAATATCAATTTGTAGTTTAATAGTGAATTATATTACCTCATTGTAAACCTTTGAATTAATTTTCAAGAAATCCTTAGGAAAAACCATCGTTCCTGTGAATATCGCAAACAATGTCATCATAGATAACTACATAAATGTCTAGAAAGTAAAGGTAAGAGAGTTAAAGGCAATGAGGGCTTTCGAATACATCATTCTAACATAGACCACCCCATTACCATGGACCAAAAACTACATCAACATATGGTTAGAAAGTGAAGGTAAGCGAGCTAAAGGCTAGACGAGATTTAGAAGACATCATTCTACCATGAACCACCTCTTTACAATTAGGATTATCACAGAGGAATGCTGCAATAGTAAATCCAATATCTTCTACTGCTTTGTGGACTTTGGAAAAAATTTCGATACAGTGCCTAGAAGTGACTTGTGGAATAGATTATAAGAGCTAAAGGTTCCTTTCAAATTCAGGGTTGTCGTGATAAGGTTGTATGAGACTATCATTACCGAATTTAAGATCACTGAGGGGCGGTCAAAAGATATTAATTGTAATATTGGAGTTAAGAAATATTCCCCCTCTCCCCTACCCTTTTCAACATATATGTTGATAAGCTAGAAGGTTGTTTAGAAAAAGTAGGTAGCACTATCACAATCTTAGCTATTATAGTCGTCATCCTTCTTCTTTATGTTGGTGATATTGTTCTTATGAAAAGGTAACCCTTTGATCTTGATAAGTAATTAAGAATTCTCAAATATTTAGGCAATAATATGGGTATGAGTACTAAAACTGACAAGAAATAAGTTATGATTATCAGCTACAAGAAGGTCAATTACAATAATTTTGTAGATGATAATAACAACTTTGAGGAAGTGTATTCCTATAAATATCTCGAAATTGATACTCATCACAAGATTAATTGGAACTGCAACATTGAGAAAAGGATTAATGGAGGGTGTAAAGTTTATTTTGGTATTGAAAACAATTGTAAATCATCAAACCTTATGATGTGGGATAAAAATAAGTTCCTATTTGAAACTCTCATCACTCCCGTTATCTTGTATAGATATGAAGATTGGAGTTACAACATCTCTAGAGAATTGTGGAGAAACATTGAGCAAATCCATAAGAATTTTATAAATTATAACCTCAAAATTAAAAGCAAAACACTCTATCCAATTATCCTAATAGAAGTGGGTCTCCCCCCCATAAAGAGCATTGCTATGACAAGGCACTTGATGTACAAGTACATGATGAATAACATGGGAGAACATATGCTTCCTAAAATTACTTTAAAATATAGTCAATACCACCTCTGGCTCAAGAGAGGCTGGCACAAAGACACCATGGCTTGGTTAAACCATCAGGGGATTAACGAAAAAATGTCACTATACAAAATATCAATAATATAAAAATATTATTACATCTAACTTTAAATATAAAATGTGGGGCGAGAAAGAATTAGAGGTTAAAAGGAAATTAAGATACTATAAGGAGATCATTAACGCTAGTAATGTAGAAGATCAAAAGTATCTCCTTGTTTTAACTAACTCGAAGAAGAATATTAATATAGCCAAGATAAGAACAAACTCTCACGAGCTTCATAGTGAAACATGACATTGGACAATTCCTAAAACACTGCAGATGGAAAGTATATTCCATCTCTTTGAGACTATGAGCGCTGAGGATGAAATTCACTTTCTCTTAGAGTTCCCTATTTACACACACATTTTATCACAATGTCACAATATTTTCTACTATACAAACCTCCCTAACCTTATGACATGTCAAAATTACTATGACCTTAGAATGATTCTTTCTAATCTTTTTGAGCATATGAATAAAAGTTTACAACAATACAAATAGTTCCTTTTCTCTCTTTCAAAATATAATAGAACAAAGTTGGTATTAGTCAGGACGTTAACCATCATCATTTTCATCAAACATAGTAATCAAATTTCAATGATCAAAATACAATATATCAACATGTCATCTATTAATACTTAAGGAATAACAATAAAAACATACATCTTCCTATTAAAAAAAATGATCACTTCTAATTTGTTCATAAAATTACATTTAATTTAATATTATGAGATTTACATTAGATTTATTAAACATATAACAATCAAATTTCATTTTATCAAGAAATTACTATATGCCACACAAACTTCTAACAAATCATATTTTGTCAGGCTTAGACTAACGTATGTTATTCTCATTCCTATAAGAGGATGGGCATACAGTGTCATATTTTTAACACAAAGGGATTGGAAGGTGTTGCTAAGTTGTTTCATAATCGAATTTAATAACATGCAAGTTAAAGATTTAGATTTTTTTTATTAAAATAAATAAATATACATGTGAAATATATATAAATTTAAAAAATATATATTTAAATGAAAAATGATTGGTTTTCATTTAACTTAAAAAATTGATTATTTTACTTATTATAACCTTAATGGATATCAATATCAAACACAACATTAATTTTTACTATTGATATTAGATTCACAAGTAGAATATAGAATCTTGCAAAACAATATCAAACATAATTGTTTTTTTCAAGTGTGAAAGTGCTGGTCTTAAACATATTTTTTATGTCCCTGTGAGAATCAAACATAGGTCCATTCATTCACTCATTCATTACATAGGGACTCAACAAGAGCAAACATGTCACTTATAAGAATTGACCCTCGGTGGGGAGGGTAACATTCATTCCTCCCAACCACCCAAGCTACAACCAATAGACAACATTAATTTCTACTCGTGATATTAGATTCACAAGGAGAATATAGAATCTTTCAAAATGTTCATTTATGGGTGATTTATTTTAAATATTGTTTAGTTATCGCATAATTAATAATATGATTTTGAGAGATGTTGCATAACAGATGTTGTTTCTATCACATAAGTCCAATTCCAAATAAGGAATAATATTGCGGAAGAGAACTTGATTATTTTTTAACTCTTCCACCACTAAACACCATCCACCAGGGGTTCTCCCCCACTTTATATGGATTTTAATCTTATTACCAACCTAGGGGAGAAGAAGGGGGGTAGACGGTTCTTGGATAAGTATCAGGAGGCCTTCTGCGATTTTCTGACCCATAGCTCTATGATTGATGTAGAGACTAGAAATGGTTGGTTCACATGGAACAACAAATGAGGGGGGGAGCACCTTGTTTCTTCCCGGCTCGATAGATTATTGGTTTCTAAAAATATAATTCATGGAACTGGGGATATAATGACCAACATTCTTCCGACGGTGGGATCGGATCACTAGCCCATTTTTCTTAACTCGGACTAGTCAAATGCAATCTTGAGCAAGCCCTTCTGATTTGAGCAATTATAGTTGGAGCATAAGGACTTTAATGATCTTGTTTCCCAGTGGTGGCAAGAGCTGGTCCCACCCCAAGTACCATGGTGTACTGCTTCCAGCAAAATCTCAAGGCCCTTAAGGCTAGAATCCGTACATGGAATAGGGAGGAGTTTGGGAATATTTTTTAGGATAAAAAAGGGATGATAAGTGATATTGAGCTTATTGATAAGAAGGGAATGGAATATGGGTGGGATGAGGATATGAAGGTTAAGGAAAAGGACCTATTATGTCAGATGGAGGCCAGAGAGAGGCAGGAAGGAATCTTCTAGAAACAAAATTCAAGGATACACTGGATGCAGGAGGGGGAAAGGAACACCAAGTTCTTCCACAACTTGGTTCTCCAAAACAGAAACAACTCAAAAATACACAAACTCAAAAGAGTGGATGGAAGTTGGGTGGAGACTAGAAGGGAGATAGAGGAGGGGCTTAACTAGAACTTTGCTGGTATCCTCTGTAATAACCCAAAAAAAATTCATAAAAATTTTAAAAAAAAATCATGTAACATAAAAATGTTCATAGATGTCACTGCCTAAGAACCAATAACTGCTAACAGTTACTCAAACTGTAGTATTTAGAATTGATCATTGTAATTCTTTAGTTCTATATAATGTATTTGTTTATCTTTAAAGTACTATGTTATAGATGTTGAATTTAGCAGTTTATGTTTTAAAAAGACAAGAAAAAAAACTACATATAAAACTGATACTAAGTGTGTTTTTACTGTCTTCAAACAAGTAGGAAAGAACTCTAGTTGAGATCGAAGCTTACTTAGATTACAGCTAATGTAATGAAGTGATGCTTCTTTTACAGGTTCTATACAGGTAAGCAATTTTGTTACTAGTATTTCCAGATTGATATTATCATTCAACTAGCATAGGATAAAATTCTAGTTAAATTGTTTGTTTTGCAGCTTGACCCAGTAAGAGGTATTGCTGATCTTTTATTGTTAGAAACTTGCATAAATGCTTGTAAAACAACATTGTAATAAACTGAATTTAGTTCAGTTACACTTACTGTCACAGATTGTTTTTTCAATGAACTTTCATTTTGTGTTTTCAGTTAAAAGCTTGTATTTAATTTAGAATGTGCATCTTATGGACAGATCTCCTTCTGCCATTAAGAGTAGAGTAACCTAGGAAAATCTATACAAGAATTGATGTGATAAAATTTCTTGTGACCAAAACTACATATTAACGTTAGTATTTGGTATACAGGACTATTTATAATTATTCAAGTCCTTCCCAAAACTTTAATTATTCTATTCCAATGATTTTCCTTTAACCAAGTATTAGTATTTAATTTTATTTTATAAGAATTCTTATTTTACATGAGTTTACTAACAAGGAAAAATATTTGTATTTGTAAATCAAAGGCTAGACTAAGTCATAGTTAGATATTCTCTAAGTTCAAGTATTTATATATAATTTAATGGTTCATCCTCCATTGTTTTTGTACCTTACTAAAACAATTACTAAACATTATTTTTTTTTGAAAGAGAGAGAACAAGGATGATCATTTGCTAAGGTTTAAGCTTACTATAAAAACCCTAGTCTTTCGTGAATACCTCCCACATTTATGTTTTTGTTTTAAACAAAAAAAAACCTAAAATCATAGCGTATGAAACCAAAGCAAATGCTATCATATGGTCTTAACCTTTATACAAAATGTGTGCAGGTGAGAAATTTGAACTATATCATGAAACCCATAAATCACAAATAATTTGGAGGACATGTGGTTGGTGTTCAATGATTAGGGTTTAGTTTACTTTGGAGGCAAAGAAAGGCTGTTCATAACCTATAATATCGCATTTGATCAGTTCATTTGATTTTCATAGTTGTGGAGTGATCAGCCACAGGCTAACGGCTGCATGGCTTCACTTTCACTCCATTGAGCGTATGCTTCCTTGCCAAAGTCATTCTTTCATTGTTTAAAGAGATGTATGTAAATACTGAATCTAATCCGTGTGATACTCTTCAGCACCATTACCCTAGCTTCATAATCGTCTCTCTTGTTGATATTTTGACTCTATGAGTGCTTTTAACTATACACTGTGTGGTGAGAGTTGTTTTGAAGGAGTGAGATTGGTTCTTGACTGTAAAAAGAATTTTAGTAGCGAGTAAGAGGTTCTATGTTTTATTGCTTGTTTTTAGTGTGGGTTTGATCCTCACTTCATCGTGGCTTGGGACTTCACCCTCAAACATTGTGAGTTGTGTTTCTTCTAACAGTGCTCTACTTCAGCTCACGGTACTATCGAATGAGGCTAGTGTTGGCTCACAACATCAAAACAGCTGCACAAACTCTCTTGGGTAAGAATCGAACTTGTTTGAAAAATCTTTTGCACAAAAGAAGATATTTTGTTAATTTATAAGTATTTAACGTTTGGGGTTTTATTTGTGCAGGCTCTCAAGACAATGTCTCGGTTCTGAAGGACTCCACCAATAAGGCTTCCAAGATGGCATTCATCCCAGTAAGCCTCGGTTTCACCTGGGGTTCTCCTACACTAGTTGTGTGGCGTTTTAGGAATATTTTGTCATGTGGTTGTTGGTTACTTGTTTGGCCGTGGCTATTAGATGATCTGTTTGTTTTTTTCAAATCCCTAGTGGTTGTTTTGTAGAGAAAGGAATTGGGGGTTTTCATAGCCGTGACTTAATGAATTAAAATTTGGGCCTTTTCGGCTATGTTTGAATTATAGTTATGTTGTTTTGATACCGACTTTTAAACCATGACCTTATTTGAATCGGCCATTGGCTGTAACTGATGTAGTTTCAGTTTTAAGGTTGAATGTTATTTGAAATTTTTGTTAAACCTGAAGCTTACTATTTTGTAAACTATATTTTGATAATTTATATATATATATTTGCCGTGGTTTTAAATAAGTGAAGGCAACCATGATATTCTTAACTGTTCAAGTTTTTCTTTGATTCTGTGTATAATATCTTGAACGAGATTTTTGTTACTTTAAAATTTATATTTATTTGGATTATGGTTAATCATGAAAAAAAATGTTTCGGAAAGTTAATTTCTAAGTTACATTAAAATGATAGAAGACAAATAATGGATTATACGACCTAATTTTTTACTGTAATTCCTGATTTAATTTATGTTTAAGGATTACTACTTACTTTTTCTCAGTTTAAATTATCTTATAGTGTTAACTTATGTTTTCTTTTAGATAATGTATTTGATTTTGGTAGATTTATCTATCAGAAAAGTTACGGTTAAATGAATGAAGAAATGTATGTTAAATAAAAAAATGTATATTTGTGAACTTGTAAAATCCTTCTGTTCATATAAAAGAAGGTAAAAATCCATATTTTAATTTCAAATTAGTACATGGTTAGTGTTGATTATAATGTTATTCTGATTTCATTTTACTTGGATTAATAATGGATTTATGTCAGTAAAATTCTAGCCATATTTATTGTTCTTCTATGTTAACCATGCTTATTAAATTTCTGTTTGTATAATGTCTATTAACTATTATAATATTAAGCTTATAGTAAATAACCTATCTGCTGTGAAATAAATACATAGATTAAGTATATTAAACTTCCTAGAGACAGATTTGTCTATATCATTACAGACTACTTCATCTAAGAAATACTTCTAATATAGAACATAGAAACATACGTATGAATAACTCTTATGAAACCTGTAGAAATAAAAATATTCAAGCATACTTCATTCAGTTCTTCATCTGTACCTAATCTAACCTACTGTACTAGAGTACTACCTTACAAAACGTGTGGAAAAATACAGCTTAGGTATTTACTTTCCATTTATCAAATAACTCAGAAATTTCTCTACTCATTTACCCCAATCTGGCTAGTTCAGAACTTACTAACTTTCACAGCATAAACATTTCTCCTAAATAACCCTAACATAAATAAAACTAGAAATATACTATATCTTTGACAAATCTTAACTTTCCATATATAGTAAATAATTAAATGACTGAACTAAACAAGTAAAACCTAGAAGTATAGATGAGGTGACAATAGCTGAAGGAAACTGTTCCTCCCAACCAACTTTTGGAGAAGAGCTGGAATGCAATTCTCAGGGCCCCCGATCTTGTCTCTTGGTCCACCTGATAGAAGTACTCAATGAGAGATGTAGTCTAGAAATCCTCTGCAACTCCACTGAGTGTTCAACAGTAAATCAGTTCTGCTTGCAGTAGTATGAACTCAGCTTAGAATAGCTACACTAGTTCAGGTCTTCATCACTTTTCCACTCAAACTTACTTTAGCTAGTCCCCTCCATCGAATTCTATTGTGCACTTCATTCACTCAAAATGATCACAAATCCAGAATGAGCAGCCTCAGCTGTCTTCAATGGGAAGTTTTATTAGCATGCCTAGGTATTTTGGGTCAGTTTTTACTTAATGAGCCATGTGCTCTTGTTCCACTTTCTTGGGGAATCATGACCATAAAAATAGGGAAGTTTCCACCTGCAACAGCTAGAAGTAGTTTGAGGATGCTGCTACATGTCAATCTACTCTCAACCCATCCTCCTCCATCAAGTGATCATTAATACACTCATTTAACAGCTTCCCTAATCTATTGTCTCATCTTTCATTTATTTATTAAAAGTATTCTACAATTACATTAAATTATCCTTTACCCCACTTGGTCATTAAGTACAAACTTTAACATAAAATATAACATAATGTTTCTTAAAACATAAAAATGTTTTGCAAATTGGGGCATGTGACATATACACCCCATTAATTTATAACATCGACCTCGATGTTATTTATTCTTCATCCTCAGAATTTCCCTCGAACAGAATTGGATATGCATCTCGCATATGACTCTCCAATTCCCTGGTGGCTTCTTCTGGACTAAGGTGCTTCCATTGCACCTTCACCTAACCAATAGTATGATTCCGAAGAGAGATATCCCTCCTTTCGAGGATACAAGCTGGTTCCACCAAAAAATCTCCTCCGGGCTCGACCTGCACATCATTCCAGTTAATAACATGAGTAGCATCATGTACGCATTTTTTTTAACACAGAAATATGAAAAAAATTATGAACCTTTAAATTTGGTGGTAAAGCTAACTGATATGCTACCTGTCCTATCCTGGACAGTATTTCAAAAGGTCCACAATATCATGGTGCTAACTTAGCACAACTTCCTAATATCAGAGAACTCTTTTTAGGCCTCACCTTCATAAAGACATATTCACCTACCTGGAACTCCTTTTGAGTTCGTTTAAGGTCTGCTTGACTTTTTTGTAGATCTTGCGCAACTTTCAAGTTACCTTGCACATGTTTTACAATTAACTCCATATATTTTAATAATTCAGGTCCTAATATTAACCTGTCAACTAGATTACTCCATGAGATGGGGGTATTGCACCTCCTGCCATACAAAATTTTGAAGGGACTATATCTTGCTGAGGCTTGGTAGTTATTATTGTAAGCAAACTCTACCAAGCGTAAGTAATCTTCCCATTTACCTAGTTGTTCTTTTACATACATTCTGAGCAGATCTTCCAATACCTGATTCACTCTTTCAGTCTGTCCATTTCTCTGAGGATGGAAAGAGGTGCTGAAATTTAATGTAGTATTTAGTCCTTTAAACAAAGACTTCCAAAAGTTGCTCGTAAAATTAGGGTCTCTATCTGAAATTATTACTTTCGGTATTCCATGTAAATGAAATATTTGTTTTAGGAATATATCAGCAATATTCACAAATTTATAAGTAGTTTTTACAGGTATAAAATGAGTTTCCTTGCTTAGTTTATCGACAACTACCATTATTGAGTCATTCAAATTTTGATTTCTAGGCAGTCCTATAATAAAATCAAGGATGATTATCTCCCACTTCTAGTTAGGAATAGGTAATGGATGAAGTAACCGAGCTAAATGCCGGTGTTCAATCTTTACTTGATGACATTCAAAGTGACTTAACAATGTATTCTGCCAATTTATTTTTCATGTTTGGACAAAAATAATCATTTCTTAACATGGTTATAGTCTTCGGATAACCAGGATGTCTTGAATAAGGAGTCTTATGAATTTCATTTAAAATCAACAACTTAATATTAGGTACATTAGGTATGTAAAGTCTATCTTTATATAATAATAATCCTTTTTCGTTTAAACTATACTCTGTACTTAAACTTTCAATTAAATTTTCTCTTACCTTTGCTTGTAATTTCTGATAATTATCATCTAGTCTTATTCCTTCTTCTAGTTGTTCTTCCAAATCTCTTTTATAGGTGTTGATTGCTGCTACAAAACTTAGTTTTTCATTCCTGCTTAAAGCATCAACAACCTTATTTTCTTTTCTCTTAATATGTTGGATTTCAAAATCGTACTCGCTAAGGAAAGCTAGCCACCTAGATTGCCTAGCATTTAAGTTAGGTTGATCCAACAAATATTTTAACCCTTTATTATATGTCATTAGTATACAATTTATTTCGATTAAATGATGATGCCACATTTGTAAGGCATGTATGACAACAGCCAATTCTAAGTCATAGGTTGCATAGTTTTTCTCATGAATCTTCATCTTCCTAGACTCATAGGAAATGATGTGTCCTTCCTGAGTTAAAACTCCACCTAAACCGTCATTGCATGTGTCAATACATACTATACAGTCTTTATTAGGGTTAGCAATTCTTAATATTGGTGCGGTGGTTAATAATGTTTTTAACTTTTTAAAACTATCTTCGCACTTTTGACTCCACTCAAATTTCTTCCCTTTCTTCTGTAAAGAAGTTATGGGATTTGCAATTCTTGAAAACCCTTCAATAAATCTTCAATAATAGCCAGTAATCCCCATGAATGATCGTACGTCAGTTATGTCTTTTGGGACTGGCCATTCTTTGATTGCCTTTATATTTTCGGGATCAACAAAAATTCCCTCTTTAGTCACTACATGACCCAAGTACTGTATTTCATCCTTAAATAAATCACATTTACTAAATTTTTCATAAAGATGATGTTCTCGTAACTCTTGTAAAACAATTTTTAAATGACCTTTATGTTCTTCTTCAGGCTTTGAGTAAATTAAGATGTCATCAATGAATATGACCACAAATTTATCTAGGTACTTATGCATTACATTATTCATCAGACACATGCAGACAATTGGGGCATTAGTAAGCCAAAATGGCATAACAACAAACTCGTAGTGGCAATACCTGGTCCTAAAGGCTATTTTAAAGATGTCTTCATCTTTGATTCAGACTTGGTGATAACCAGATCATAAATCAATATTCAAGAATATAGTTGCTCCACATAGCTGATCAAATAGATCATCTATGCGGGGTAACGGATATCTGTTTTGATAGTCATTTTATTTAGTTAGCTGTAATCTATACATATTCATAGAGTTCCGTCCTTCTTCTTAAAAAAAATAACAGATGTCCTCAGGGGGATACATTGGGTATGATATAATTCTTATCAATAAGTTAATTTAACTATGAATTTAATTCATTTAATTCCAATATATTCATCCGATAAGGGGCTTTTGAGTTGGGCATTGCACCAGGTACTAGCTCAATAGTGAAGTCTAACTCCCGCTTCGGAGGCAGTCCCGGAATTTCTTTCAGAAATACATCCGAATACTCCCTCAGGATCGAAATGTCTTCTAGTTTTAATTTATATTCATTATTAGTATTTTATTCATTAGTTATTATTACACCAAAGGCTTTACAACCTTTCAGAACAGCTTTCTTAAGTTGCAAAGCAGAGATTTGTCTTATAGCTATTTTCCTAGGGATTCCTTTTACATTTACTACTTCTCCATCATTATTTATGCAAGTAAATGTTTTATCGAAAAATTTCAGGACTACCCTATGATGTTCTAACCAATACAGATCAATTAACATAGCATAAGAACCTAAAGGTAATACATTAATCTTAATAGAGATTTCAAACTAATCCATTTTTACAATACAATTCTTAACAAAACTAACCACTTTTCTTTTTGCGCGAGTAGCTAGTTGGACTAACCAAGACTTTCCAAACTTTTCTACTTATAACTTGCATTTTTCTACTAAATCACGAGAAATATAACTTAACCTAGCTCCGGGATCAATTAAAATAGATATAGTGGTTTGATTCAGCTTACCTTCCACTTCCACCACGGAGGTTTGATAGTCCGCTTGTCTGTTTTCCAGTGCTGCATTGATCCTAGGAATTCTCCTTGCTATATCACCAACAATCATCTCCTTTTGTATCATATGTATGTTACTAGCAGTCTTCTTTTGGTTGGGGCAAACTGATGCATAATGAGGACCATTACATTCCAAACACTTTACTTGTTCCTTTCATTCAATATTCTTGGTGTAGTTACTGTGATTATTAACTGGTTCTTTATTTCTTTGACCAATTGGGTTTATCTGTGAATTACCTTTGTTCCCTTGGAAATTTTTATTAGGAAAACTTCGTGTGTTATTATTCTTAAAATTACGGTTAGGTACAAAACCTTTCTTTCTTTGTTCAAAATTATTAGTTCTTTTAGCCTTCCAGTTTGTCATACTTTCCTTTTTATGATTCTGTTCATAACATAAATTCGTCTTTCTCATTGCTTCTTGTAAAGTTTTTGGATTTTCATATTCAATTCTATATTTTATATGGAAGGGTAAGCAGCTTAGAAACTGATGTACCTTAGACTTCTCATCCACAATGTAAGGCACATATCGAAGCAGACTTAAAAATTTATTGTTTAGTTCTTTCATGTTCATTGTTCCTAGTTTTAGTTCATAAAACTCCTTAGCCCACTTTTCACAGTACTATTCTGACAAGAATTCCTTCTTAAAATATTTCTTAAATGTACTCCAGTTAATGTTCTTCTCCCTAATGCCTTTTACTCTTTTTAGGTCCTGCCACCAAATATCTTCCTTCCCAGTGAGGTTGTAAATGGCCATTCTAGATTTTAGTTGATTAGAATAATTATAAATTTGAAAATATTTATTCATCCCAGAAAGCCATGATTCAGCCTCTTCTCCCTTCTCAGTTTCACCATTAAAGGTTGGTGGCTTTATTTTCCTAAATTCTCTAGAGATTTCTTCATAAGGTTTAAATTTTCTCTTTCTTGTATGATGATTATCTTCGCTACTATCACTAGTATATTGATAATTCTTTTTATGTGGATCACCATAAACCTCAGAGGATGAGCTACTTTCGATTTTAAACTGTTTAGAATTTTTATTTTTATGTTGGTAAGACATATATTCAGACTCTTTTCATTTATCTTTTTCTTCATTCTGAAATCATTCCATTAAAATATGATTCAGCTTCTCTCGAGCTCTCAGAATTCTCTCATTTTCCTTTTTGACTGTTTACATCTCTATTCTTAGTTCCTTAACTGTTTGTAATAATTCAGAAGAGTTATTAGTTATTTCTTCTTGTATGGGTTCTCTTTTAGAATTACTTCATTTAGTAAATGGGGACTTCTCATCCGCATATTATTTCAATCTTTCCATTCCTGTAGATTAACTCAGAAAAATTATCTGAAAGTATATTTCAAAAGAAAAATACAAATCAGTATGCATGTTTTAAATCTATTGTTTATTTATGCAAGTTGAGCCACATTCAAGCCTAGTGTCTGAACCTTGTGCTCTTATACCACATGTAATAACCCCAAAAAAATTGTAAAAATTTAATTTTTTTTTCATGTAACATAAAATGTTCATAGATGTCACTGCCTAAGAACCAATAAATGCTAACGATTACTCAAACTGTAGTATTTAGAATTGAGCATTGTAATTCTTTAGTTCTATATAATGGATTTGTTTATGTTTAAAGTACTATGTTACGGATGTTGAATTTAGCAGTTTATGTTTTAAAAAGACAGGAAAGAAAACTACATCTAAACCTGATACTAAGTGTGTTTTTACTATCTTCTGACAAGTAGGAAAGAACTCTAGTTGAGATCGGGGCTTACTTAGCTTACAACTAACGCATTGAAGTAATGCTTCTTTTACAAGTTCTATACTCGTAAGTAGTTTTTTTACCAGTATTTGCAGATCGAGATTATCATTCAACTAGCATAGGATAAAATGCTAGTTAAATTGTTTGTTTTGCAGCTGACCCAGTAAAAGGTATTGTTTATCTTTTATTGTTAGAAACCTGCATAAATGCTTGTAAAACAATATTGTAATAAAACGAATTTAGTTCAGTTATGATTACTGTCACGGGTTTTTTTCAATGAACTTTCATTTTTTGTTTTCAGTTAAAAGCTTGTATTTAATTTTAGAAGGTGCATCTTATGGACAGATCTCCTTCTGCCATTAAGAGTACAGTAACCTAGGAAAATCTATACACTAATTGATGTGATAAAATTTCTTGTGACCAAAAATACATATTAACGTTAGGATTTGGTATACAAGAATATTTATAATTATTCAAGTCCTTCCCAAAAATTTACTTATTCTATTCCAATGATTTTCCTTTAACCAAGTATTAGTATTTCATTTTCTTTTATAAGAATTCTTATTTTACATGAGTTTACTAACAAGGCAAAATATTTGTATTTGTAAATAAAAGGCTAGACTAAGTCCTAGTTAAATATTTTCTAAGTTCATGTATTTCTATATAATTTAATGGTTCCTTCTCCATTGTTTTTGTACCTTACTAAAACAATTACTAAACATTATTTAAAAAAAGAGAGAGAGAACAAGGATGAGCATTTGCTAAGGTTTAAGCTTACTATAGAAACCCTCATTAGAGATAATTTCAACTTAAAATGGGCCATCCAAAAATAATACAAATTCCATGTCATCATGTATTAGCCAATCAAAATGCTTTAAAATTAAAAAAGGGAGCACCTCTTAAACAATTTTTTAATATAAATTTGGGGATAGGTATCATAAAAAAAAACTACTTTTTTTATTCGTATTTTCGACATATCTCCCTTTTTGTTTACTCAAATTTCGATTGAGAGATCTCGTTGGATGTGGAATTTTAATTCCACATCCAACGAGTACCCACTCGATATACTTTTGAGGGGCCCCGCTACCCCGAAAACAAGAAATACCTGAAAAAACATGATGATGACATCATCATCACATTTTTTCAGGTATTTCTTGTTTTGAGGGTATTGGGGCTCGTTAAAAGTATGCATAGTGGGTACTTGTTGGATGTGGAATTTAATTCTCTATCCAATGAGCTCTTCAGATCGAAATTTGAGTAAAAACACAGGAAGATGTGTCAAAAATACGAACAAAAAAATAGTTTTTTTTCTTTTCTTCCACCAAAATTAATAAATATTATTTTATTATTTTAACTATTATTTTATTAATTTTCCTTAGGAGGCCCATTTTGAGTTGAAATTTCCTCTAATGAGTCTTTCATGAATACCTCCCACATTTATGTTTTTGTTTTAAACAAACAAAACCCAAAATCGTAGAGTATGAAACCAAAGCAAATTCTATCATATGGTTTTGACCTTTATACAAAATGTGTGTAGGTGAGAAATTTGAACTATATCATGAAACCCATAAATCGCAAATAATTTGGAGGACACATGGTTGGTGTTCAACGATTAGGTTATAGTTGAATTTGGAGGTAATGAAAGGCTGTTCATAACCTAAAATAACGTATTTGAGTTCATTTGATTTTAAGAGTTGTGGAGTGAGAAGCCACAGGCTCATGGCCGCATGGCTTCACTATCACTCCATTGAGCGTATGCTTCCTTGACAAAGTCATTCTTTCACTATGTAAAGATATTTATGTAATTACTGAATCTAATCCATGTGATACTCTTCAGCACCATTACCCTAGCTTCGTAATCATATCTCCTATTGAATTTTTGACTATGCAAGTGCTTTTAACTATACACTATGTGGTGAGAGTTGTTTTGAAGGAGTGATCTTGGTTCTTGACTGTAAAAAGAATTTTAGCAGCGAGTAATAGGTTCTATGTTTTACTACTTGTTTTTAGTGTGGGTTTGATCCTCACCTCGTCGTGGCATGGGACTTCACCCTTGAACACTGCGAGTTGTGTTTCTTCTGATAGTGCTCTACTTCAGCTCGTGGTACTATCAAATGAGGCTAGGGTTGGCTCACAATGTCAAAACAACTGTGCAAGATCTCTTGGGTAAGAATCGAACTTTTTTAAAAACTCTTTCGCACAAAAAGTTGTTATTATTTTGTTAATTTATAAGTATTTAACGTTTGGAGTTTGATTTGTGCAGACTCTCAAGACAATGGCTCGGTTCGGAAGGACTCCACCAATAGGGCTTCCACAATGGCATTCATCTTGGTAAGCCTCAGTTTCACTTGGAGTTCCCCTGCACTAGTTGTGTGGCATTTTAGGAAGATTATGCCACGTGTTTGTTGGTTACTTGTTAGACTGTGGCTATTAGATGCTCTGTTTGTATTTTTTCAAAGCCCTAGTGGTTGTTTTGTAAAGAAAGGAATTGGTGTTTTTCATATCCGTGAGTTAATGAATTAAAATTTGGGCCTTTTTTGCCATGATTGAATTATAGTGATGTTTTTTTGACACTGCCTTTTAAGCCGTGACCTTATTTGAACCAGCCATTGG
>LPNX010674567.1:0-12120 GCA_001517045.1 Pseudotsuga menziesii | reverse complement strand
CAAACCCCAAAATTCTCACAGCTTCAGATTTTGCAAGAGTAATATTAACCACAGGCTTCTTAGACCGACTGGAGATTTCCTGTATGAGAAGAGAGAAAAGCACCACTGTCTGCAATATATTCACATTATCCCAAAAGACTCTCATCGAATCCAGTGTATAAATGCCAACATTATTCTTCAAACCAATTAACTTTGTAGATATGACAACTATCACCAGTTTCTCAAGCAAACTGAAAACTGTCTGTGTGAGGGATGAGCAGAGTAAAATAGTTTACAATTCATTCCAATGCTGCTTCCTATAGACTATAACTCTAATTGGAATTAGGTCTGACAGGAATCTCAATTAGTCATCTCATTACAACCATAATGCATCAATATCAGAGTTATTTGAGTGTATTGAAGGGCCAAAATATAAACAACTTTCCCTCAAACTATCTCGAACTTCAAAAACCTTAATATTTCAAACCTGGGGTTATTTTAGTGCTCTGTTCACCAAAATTTTAAGAATAGTTCCAGGCAGTTATTTCTGGGGTTAATATTTCATTTTTGAACCTATTCTAACCTCTGCATCAACCAATTTCTCCAGAATGACCTCCAGCGAGAAAATTCCCAATTTTTCATTATAGGGATTTATATTGAAATACCTGCCAATTGTGTTCGAGTGCAATGGCTTAAACCTTCGTTTTGAGTTGTCAATTGCCTCTCCTTTAGCATGCATATGCCTTCATATGATTACTTTAACTGCAGGTAACGGGATTGAAAAGCCCTAAATTTCGCCATCCTTCATAACTCTGTCTCTACTCTTCAGCAGCATAATCCACCCTTCTAGCGATTTAATTTACCTCACGAGCCCTCCTTTCCTCTGATAATGCGTGTGAAAGGCAAATCATGCCACCTTAACCCAAAATTTGCTCATAACTGTCAAACAGATCCCGCATTATAGGCAATGATGAGCATGATTTGTTTCGAGATTCAAAACCACCTGAAATCGTGTTGATACTGTAGCTAACACATCTGAAACAGCTCACCATATGCGATTAGACATTCACAGATCAAAATCATGATAAAATCTTGCTTGAAAATTGAAAAACAAAAGGGCCGCGATATTCTTGTAGCGCGGCCTTTGTAAATTTTTTGTCCAGCGCTACAAGAATATCTCCCATGCTAATTTTTCGCCATTTTTCAGCTTTTTGCTAATTTGTCGAAGGTTTAAAAGCTGCTAAAGTGATAATCATATCTAGGTGTGCTCAAGATAAACATTTATGAATCAAATCTTTGATAAAATGACCTCTCCTTTAACCCCTTTAAAATGCAAAGGACCAAAAAATCAAATAAACCTATAAAAAGTAAGCTCAAAAAACCATCTAATCCACCAAAGAGTTCCTAAAGGAAACTCAAAATGAGACTTAAAACAAAACCTTAATTGAAATAAAATGAAAAAACAAACCAAAAATGGAGAAGTCAAACCAAAATTGAAGAAAAAATTTACTGACTTAACAGGACAAATTATCCTTGGTGAGCTAGGAGGGGATATGCCAAACCAAGGAGGAGGTGGGATTAGGACTCAGGGACCCTGAGTTTATGGCTGAAATCCAGGGTGCCAAATTTTGGTGGTGATTGTGCAATCACTCAGTCGAGCCATGGGACTGTAGAAGGAGCAAGTCGACGAAGTCGACTTGAACGAAGACCGACTTAGTCGATCAGCCGACTAAGTCGATGGGATGACTTAGTCGATCAGCTGACTAAGTCGGTCGGCCGACTAAACTAGAAGATTAGTCAGCTAACTAAAAGTCATGTCGGTTCACCGAACCAACAGGTAGTTATTTTGTAACTGTCTGTACATTGTATATATTAGGCTGTTGACCCAAATGAGAACTCAGTTCAGTTGTCTGCCTTGTATGAACTCATTGCAATAATATAATCTGTTTTCCTAACTGTTCCTGTCTCTTGTCTCTGATTTATAGTTATGTATGTTTTAGTATGTATTATTAGTAACCTTATGTGATCTATGAGATTACAACAGGGACAGGCTATGGCATATCAAATATTTTAGAGACAGGCCCAAAAATCAATTGGTTCGGCTCAATGAGGAACAACCTAGATATCCTATATGGATGAAAGAGGTGAGTTGACGAAGGATAGTGTAACATCCCCGACCCTCCGACCGATGAAGAGGATGCTACCAAACCATCAAACATATAGGAAACTAGCCCCAAAACATGAACATACATAAAATGCTGAAATAAAATTCTTAAAACATAAAACATGCTAAGATACATTCACATACATAGTGAAAGAAAACATACATTCAAGCATTCGACATGTTCATCATAGTTCATTAACCATCAAATATAGTTGTAGAGATGAAATAGATAAAGATATTTATCTCATAAATATCTTGTCCTGCAACTAGCTACGTTGCTACAATGTTCCACCCAACCATAGGCCAGCGTGCTCATCAATCTCTCAGCAACACTGCCACCCCTGAGTTGGGCATGATTCCCCAAGGAATAAGGGACTAAGTAGGATTACACATAGCCAAGGTACACAAATAAGCCAAGCCCACACAGTAGGGTTTATCAGGCTATCAAGGAGCTGGGAGAAGCTAAATGCTAAGCTGGTGAGCTCGTGGAAGAGCTAAGGACACCTACACTAGAGCTAGCCTGACCTCTAAGACACCCACACACACCCAACACAAGGAATCAGTCCCTTCTCTGCTTCACAGTCCCTCAGGCCCTGACTTCCCTTTCCAGTTCTCTTCCGGGGTTACGGAGAAGAAAGCCAACCATCTAACTCTATCTGTGTGGCTCCCCAAACCCATGTTTCTCAAGCATACCCAGATTCCAATCCCACTCCAAACAGTTTGAAGACCAACCACTGCATGCATGTAGTAAAACAAATAGTTCATAGCTCTATGAAGAAGGTGAAGACAACAGGGTGACAATCCCAAATGAAAAGGTGAACACCACTCAGGTCAGACAAGACAATTTAGAGTTGTTCTTGGCCCTACCATGGCCAAATCAACTTAGCGACACCCAAAAGAGGATTGCATTCACATCAATGAACAATGTGGGGGAAAACCACAACAAGCTACAGTTTCAGGGGAAGAATAGCAACCGATCTCATAGCTAAGCCATGGAAAAATCACACAGCCCGAAAACGGGAGGGAAGTTTGATTCTCAATCCTTAACAAGGGAAAAACAGGTACACAAACCATAAATCTGTGAGAGTAACACACATACACACAGCCCCTGGTGTGAATGGCTTATACATTTCGATAATGGGAAAAGGGAAAACGATCCCCTGTGTGAACAGGAGGAAGAACATATCCACAGACCAACACCGACGAGAGAAGGGAGAACGGAACCCCAATCAATGGATTATAATCCATTTTATCCTTGCTCTACCTGAGGAAAATGAACATCCCATGATCCAAGAGAGTGGACAGATCGGTCAGCATCCCAAACAATGCATGAGGAGACCACTCCTAGCCAGCGCGTAACTGAACCAGCTGGTGGAGGCGCGTCGGGAAAAGTCTGCCACCCACCCCTACTCAGCTTTAATTGCCTCAACTAAATAGGGCTTTAAGGTTTGACACATGGAATTTCTCCAATGGCTCCCATGGGTTAGACAATCCCCCCCTTAACCTTAGGAATCATGCCCCTTTCATTTAATGTTGCACCATTGTAGCTGGCTATAGGTTTATTTTAATTAATGTGCATATTTACATGATGCAAAACTATTGTGTGCTAGATATCATGATATACCATCGGTAACGATCTCGATTTCAAAACATAACACAACCAAATCGATGGTGGGGCTTTTTCCTTTAGCTCCACACCACGATTAAGTACAACATATACATCATGAATCTTTTAATGCAACCGGGGTCAGAACCAGGGATATTACAATCCCCTTCCCCTTGGAATAACACCGTCCTTGGTGTTCCAATACATAGGAATGCATATACCATTTGCACATCAAAATTTCAAAATTTTGCAGATTTGTCCCACGTTCAATTATTTATTTGAAATTTTAGGACCAAGCCCCTCGGCTTCCACGAGCTTCTCTTGCTGGTTCCTAGCTTTCGGCTCGTCCCCAAGTCTAGGAACTTTTCTGTATCTTGAGCATCTCTCCAAGATTTTCTTGGGTCTTGGAAATTGTTTGAAGAAGACTTCCAGCCAAGTCTGACAGCCTTTGGTCTGCTGCCATGATCAATGTGCATTACTGGATTTCACTTTTCTCACCTGTGAAATGCACCATTAAAATTCTGTTAGACCGAGCATAATATAGGCATTATAATCAATCAATTAATTGCCCAATTGGCATGACAATCCAAGTCTCATCAAGGGGACTTTCATATTTTTCATACCTTCCCAACAAGCACAGGAGTTCATTCATGTCCATTCTTGGGCAGGGATTTAACTATTCCAGCATTCATAATTATTTTAAGCAAATAGACACATCCTATTTTCAGCCATACATACATTAAACAATATTTTGTTTTCACAATGCATAAGTATATATATATATATATATAATTAAAAGGAAAGAGAGAGCAGCAAGAGTTTTTCCCCTCTTTGTCTTGTTCCATCCTAGAACCCACACCACTATTGTGGCTTTTCATGCTCTAAGCCTCTTTCACTTCACCGTGAATGTTGGACCAATCCCTCTTGGTCATGACACTTAGTGTCTCTGGTCTATTTCTGACCTTTCAACCATGGAGCCTCCCCACATGGTTTGTCTTGGCTGCTAGGACCTTCATAGTCATACTAGCACCCTTTTTTTTTCATTACTACTCATTCTGAGCTTTTCAGGACAGTCACATGTCGACATGCACCCCTAGGATGCTTTCGTAGTCCTTGATTCCAGCAATACCTATATTCAAACATTGAATAAATTTGCATGTTCAGTTTACTCGCATCGGTTTTTATCTCTTAAACAAGAGCTTAAAACATCATAACCAAATCATATATACATGCATATTCATAAGCAATAATTGCAAAATAATCCAATACTTATCTATATTGTGTGTTTGCTCGTTGGTCCATAGGATCCTGCTTCGCTTTGCAAGCCTTGGGATCGCCTATGGACTTGGATGTTAGGTCAACATGCAAGCTACTTCACAACATCCTTTTATATATATATCAGGCACAGTCAAGCCAACCTTTAGTTGGGTTTATCAAACCGTCAACAAATCACCTGTACTTATCTCAACAATACACTTATATCAACAACCAATCATCATCCAAGCCAACATAGTTGGGTTTATCAGGCCATCAACAATAACACATGCACTTATATCAACAATAAACTACCATTTCTAGGTTTGATTTTCAGTATTGAGCTCTAACTCCACTACCCCCTATCACACAAGAGACCACCCCCTTCTCTGAGTCGACAGTCCCTCAGGAATGTCTCCTTCTCTGTGCTCTTTAGTAGAAGGTAGGACGAGCTCAAGCAATTGTCCATATAGTGTGCAATACTAGAATACATCTGTTTAGCCTAACAACACAAGCAATATAAGCATATTCGTTAGCGTTATTACTCTAAGACTGTAATCATATTTCACATCATTCACTATGAATTATTGAGACACCAGGAATGCGTCCACTTCTTAAGGTGTAATCAATATGGAAAACCCCTTCATGATCCAACATCGAAAAAGTGTGCACCCTTTTCCGGTGTGTGTCATTTAGGCCCTATTCATACTCAAGCAATCGATCATCATGGAAATAAACTCAAAACATGTTCTACATATGGAATTTTAATAATTTGACATGCATATTCTTAGTTAGGGTCACAGAACACTTATCCATTTGCCGATGCAGTATTCCTTCATTAAGGAGGAATGGGGGCTCCCTTCTCTGAGTTGACAGTCCCTCGGTTTGCCATCCCAATTCCTCTTTACATTTCGTATCCACACATGTCTTACCGACATAACCTATACCATCTCACTCATGTTGCTTACCAAACATGCAGTGTAGATGAGACATTCCTAAAATTTCCAATGGAGTTTCACCTGAAACCCATTTCCAAGATAAGGGAAAAAAACCTTCCCATGAAGTTTGGCTCCTGCAAGCGATCACACATGATCTTTCTGCAGTGTGTACCCCTGGCACATTCATCAAATATCAAAACAGTCACTCATTATCTAATAATACAATCCAAATTTGATTGTTACATAACCAAGTAATGACATTAGTAATTAAATTCAATGAGAATTTGCAACCCTGTTTACTACAGAAATTGATTTGCTTGGAAATGAGGTGATCCTCAATTGTGGGTCTCTTGTAAGTAGCACCACTATGCCCATTATAATTTTATGCTTGTTAGCATAACATGAATACCCATTTACAATGCATCCTGCTGACACAGTCTTATGCAAGCCAATAGTGATTAGTAGTTGTCAGCAATTTCTTAAATCCGAAATTCACAAATTCAAATTTAACAATTCATTATGCATACAAACTATTTTCATAGCCATGAGACTCTTCTCATAAGGTTTGGCTCTTTCACATGGTAGATTCTGGCGTTTGTCATGGTCTTACTCTCATTGCCATGCTCCAAATAATCTACCTGAAATCTGAATTTCAATCATCCAAACACTTGGTAAGTCTTGATGCATATAAATTTTTCCATTGCTGCAACAATCACTGAAGCATTTGCAGAATTATAAAATTCAAATACTCCTAGCTGTTAGCATATCAATATTACCCAAAACCCATTTACTTCACGCAATCATTAACATACTTTAAATTACAGGGTACAGTCACATCATTTATGCAATTTAAATGAAATGTTTAGATACTCCTTAATCCACAAGCATATCATTTGTACCCCCTTACCTTTCCATAGAGCATTTCACGCAGCCAATTGATCATGGCTACCTTCTTCATGCACTTACTATCCTGCATTCACATCAACTCTTGAAATGGTTCCAGAATTGTCATGAATTCATCATTTCAGCCATTAGTTATTCATAATGACACATGCACTATCTCTATGCATTCATGCAATGCATCACAACATTTGCACCCATACTTATGTATTCATATCTACAATATTGACTCATACTTTTCATATGCATCTATTTAATGCATATCCACAAGATTTATGAAATCTTTTAATGCATATCCACTCAATGCTACCTTGCATTGATTCAGGAATACTTTTTGCATTCAAACATATCATGCATGGCCTAACCATGACTACTTCATATAGGATGCATTGATATAATCAAGACCATCGGTACTTACTTTCTTTGGGCAATGGAGGGAAGCAAACTAACTGGAGTTTCCGCGGCCATAACTCTATCGGTGGTCAAAACCACTAATTTTCTCCGCAGCATCGGGGATCCAAATCACTAACATTCCCATCGTTGCAGCGACCAGACAGTAACTTGCCTCTGATATTTCAGCGATCGGCTACGTTATTTCATCGGACGGTTGGTCTCTTAGGCAGCCGCAATGGCGGTTCTTCATCTGCTAACTTTTCTCAATCGGTGGTTTGATCAACTAAAAATTTCCGATCGACGGTTGGAACAACTATCCATCGAAAGGGTAGTCTACTAAACAGCTGCAACGGCAGACGCTTGATCAACTATCTTCCACCGATCAGCACTCTAATCATCTATCATTTGCTGATCATCGATGGGTTCAACAATTTTTCTTCTTTGCATCGGATCTTCCTTCAACTAATTTTCGCCAATCTACTTCACTAGCCTCAGCAGCTTACTCTTCTATCTGTCGGCAATCTCATCCTCTAGTCATCGACGATCCTAACAACTAAACTTTAAGATTTTTTCTTCACTTAGGGAAGTTTTCACAAATTTTCTTTCTTTGCCTTCTGCCACGTCAGCTGTCAGAGCAACTATCCGTCGAGTGGATAGTCCATTAAATAGTCCCAATGGTGGATGCATCATCAGCTAATTCTTGCAGGCGTTCAAAGGTGATCAATACCACTAACTTCCGCCGATCGCCGATGATTTTCTCGCCTTAAAAAATTAAAATTAAAAATTTCACTCCGCCGTCACTGTCAATGGTTCAACCAACTATCATATTGTTTTTTCTGCCGACATTTTGGCACCTCAAACAACTAATTTTCAACGATCTTTCACCTTTTTCCTGCCACTATATCAGTGCCTTCATCATCTATTCATCGACGATTTGATCAACTAACTTCCGCGGACGTTTGTCACCGCATCGGTGGTTCCATCATCTAAATTTTGCCGACGGCATCGGTTGCTTCATCCTCTAGTTTTCGTCGACGTTTCAGCGTTCTCGTCGACTATTCATCTCCAAAATTGCGGCTCTGTTCTTGCGATCATCTCCAACGAAGCTTCAGAGAACCTTTCTTGAAGGATAGTGAGAAGTTTCAATTTATTTTTATGGACTTAAACAAATTTCCAGAAATTTTAGTGTGTTATCTTTTCCTCCTTCCAGTCGTTGTATCGACCACTCAACCAACTAGCTTCCCTTCTTTTCCATCGACATATCGGCGACTACGTCCACTGATTTTCACTGAAACTTACCTTCTGCCGATCATCTCGGGGCTCATATCCTTTGTCTTCTGCTACCGTTTCAGCGTCCCTCAGCTGAGCTGAGCCGACATTTCGGCTCGAACTTCATTCATTTTTCGACGACCTTATACTCAAACAAAATCTATAAAAATTTTCTTCTCATTGGTTTTCGAAAGCACTAGTCACCGCGGCATCGTCGGTTGAAGCCACTATGCATCGGAAGGATAGTCCACTAACAAGCCACAATGGCGGGCACGCAATCAACTAAATGTTTCCAATGTAGTCATCAATGGTTCTATCATCTAATTTTCACCAATCGTCGATGGTCATAACACTTGGAAAAATTTCTGAAATTTTCTTTCCAACGCATCGGCTGGTTCATCATCTAAATTTCGTCGATGGTCTCAACTAAGAGAGCTGGCGTTTCAGTGACCTTCACGGGATCTCCATCGATGTGTCGGTGCTCCCATCGTCTAATCATCAGCGATGCAATCAACTAACTTCTGCCAATTGTTGATGATCAGACTTAAAAAAAAATTTCCAAAATTTTTCTTTCCTTTGTCTTTTCTCCATGGACGACATCGGCGATCCGAACAACTACTCGTTGCTGCTGTTTCACCGATTTCATCTTCTATTCTCCTCCGATGTGTCAGCGGCTCAAAGAACAAACTTTTTCTGCTGCATCAGCGACCCAAATCTCTAAATTTCACCAATGGTTCCATCACTTAGAAATTTCAGAAAATTTCCTCCCTTGCATCGGCTCCTCAAACAACTATGTTTCGCTGACGTTTCGGCGGTCTTCGGGAGATCTCCGTTGAAACTGTGGTTCTACCTTCAACAATTTTTCAGTGAAACTTCCTTTATCCTCTGTTGATGGTTTCCGCTTCATTGGTTGTGCGATAAGCTAATTGGCGCTGATCCAAACAGCAAAACTTCGCCAATGGCCGGGGTCTGTAACGGATGGCTGATAGACTAATCTATCCACTGCATCGGAAGGGCTTCCCACTAAGTCTTCTGATGCACTGATGGTCTGTCACTTAGAAATTTAAAAAAATAAAATTTTCTTACGTCTGCCTCTCGTTAGATGGCCTTTCGACTACGTTTTCCGACGTATTGGGGAAGCTTCCCACTTAGTTCTCTGATGACCCGATGGCTCGACACTTAGACAAATCTTTGTGAATTTTTTATCTTTCATCAATTTTCTTCAAGGAAGAAGGAAACCTACCTTTGCTAACTGGTTCTTCATGGCCCTCTGAGGCCCAATGATGCAATGATGGCTCTGTCACTACATCTTCACATCCCATTCAGGCCCATGCTGTAACCTGGCTCTGATACCATACTATAACATCCCTGACCCTCCGACTAACGAAGAGGACGCTACCAAACCATCAAACATCCAGGAAACTAGCGCCATGAAAATGAACATACATAAAATGCTGAAATAAAATTCTTAAAACATAAAACATGCTAAGATACATTCACATACACAACATAAGAAAACATACATTTAGGCATTCAACATGTTCATCATAGTTCATTAACCATCAAATATAATTGCAGAGATGAAATAGTCAAAGATACTTATCTCATAAAGAGCTTGTCCCGCAACCAGCTATGTCGCTGCAGCGTTCCACCCAACAATAGGCTAGCATGCTCATCAATCTCTCAGCAACACTGCCACCCATGAGATAGGCATGATTCCCCAAAGATTAAGGGACTAAGCAGTCTTACACATAGCAAAGGTACACAAATCATCCAAGCCCACATAGTAGGGTTTATTGGACTATTAAGGAGCTGGGACAAGCTAAATGCTAAGCTGGTGAGCTCATGGAAGAGCTAAGGATTCCTACACTAGAGCTACCATGACCTCTAAGACACCCGCACACACCCGACACCAGGAATCAGTCCCTTCTGTGCTTCACAGTCCCTCACGCCCTGACTTCCCTTGCCAGTGCTCTTCCTGGGTTGTGGAGAATAAATCTAGCCATCTAACTCTGTCTGTGTGGCTCCCCAAACCCAGGTTTCTCAAGCATACCCAGCCCTCAATCCCACTCCACACAGTTCGAAGACCAACCACTGCATGCATGCAGCAAAACAAACAGTTCACAGCTCTGTGAAGAAGGTGAAGAGAATAGGGTGACAATCCCAAATGAAAAGACGAACACTACTCAGGTCAGACAAGACGATTGAGAGTTGTTCTTGGCCCTAGCATGTCCAAAACAACTCAGCAGAACCCAAAAGAGGATTGCATTCACATCAATGAACAATGTGGAGGAAAACCACAACAAGTCATAGTTTCAGGGGAAGAATAGCAACCGATCTCATAGCTAAGCCATGGAAACATCACACAGCCCGAAAATGGGAGAGAAGTTCAATTCTCAATCCTGGACAAGGGAAAAATAGGTACACAGACTGTAAATCTGTGACAGTAACACACATACACACAGGCCCTGGCATGAATGGCTTACATAGTCCGATAATGGGAAAAGGGAAAATGATCCCCTGCATGAACAAGAGGAAGAACAGATCCACAGACCAGCACCGGTGAGAGAAGGGAGAATGAACCCCCAATCAATGGATTGTAATCCATTTTATCCTCGCTCTGCTCAAGGGAAACAAACAGCCCACGATCCAACAGATTTGACAGATTGGTCGGCATCCCAAATGACGTGTGAGGAGACTACTCCTAGCCCGCACGTGACTTGACTAGCTGGTGGAGGTGTGTGGGGGCAATCCTGCCACCCAACCCTACTCAGCATTAATTGTCTCAACTAAAAAAGGGTTTAAGTTTTGACACATGGCTTTTCCCCAATGGCTCCCACGGGTTAGACAATCCCCCCCTTAACCTTAGGAATCATTCCCTTTTCATTTAAAGTTGCACCATCGTAGCTGGCTGTAGGTTATTTTAATTAATGTCCATATTTACATGATGTAAAACTATTGTGTGCTGGATAGCACGATATACCATCGGAAACGATCCTGATTGTTGAAACATAACACAACCAAATCGATGCTGGGGCTTTTTCCTTTAGCTCCACGCCACGATTAAGTAGACATATACATCATGAATCTTTTAATGCAACCGGGGTCAGAATCGGGATATTACAATCCCCTCCCCCCTAGAATAACACCGTCCTTGGTGTTCCAATACATAGGAATGCATATACCATTTGCACATCAAAATTTCAAAATTTTATAGATCTATCCCACGTTCAATTATTTATTTGAACTTTCAGGATCAAGCCCCTCGGCTTCCACGAGCTTCTCTTGTTGGTTCCTAGCTTTCGGATCATCCCCAAGTCTAGGAAATTTTCTATATCTTGAGCATCTCTCCAAGATTTTCTTGGGTCTTGGAAATTGTTTGAAGAAGACTTCCAACCAAGTCTGACAACCTTTGGTCTATTGCCATGATCAATGTGCATTACTAGATTTCACTTTTCTCACCTGTGAAATGCACCATTGAAATTCTGTTAGACCAAGCATAATATAGACATTAAAAATAGTCAATTAATTTCCCAATTGGCATGACAGTCCAAGTCTCATCAAGGAGACTTTCATATTTTTCATGCCTTCCCAACAGGCACATGAGCTCATTCATG
>LPNX010674562.1:10763-24995 GCA_001517045.1 Pseudotsuga menziesii | reverse complement strand
GGCATCATTGAATCTAATCAGTTGCTAAATAGGCTTGTTCCAAGCATATTTGATGTGCCAGAGCTTGGACCAAGGCTCTGATGTGTGGTTTACCCATCGCCAATAGACTTTGGCTTCTTGGATCTCAAACATGCCTATGCCCATTAACACTTCTTTTGTCATTAATGAAAATCTCTAGGATATTTCTATCAACAATCATCAGTTCACTAAATGTCACAAATTCTCCATTTATATAGTGACATCAATTCCAACACATATTTTTGGAAGACTTATATTTTTCACATCTTGACCATCCTTAAACAAACTGAAGGTATGGCTAGATATCCACCTCAACTAGGAACAATACCATGTCACCTTAAAACCTTACTGACAAACACACAGTCTCTAGAAGTTACTTTAAAATTTTCTTTCAAACTTCTCAATTCAACACTTAGTAAATTTTGTCAAACCCTGGTCATTACTATGTGAGGAGGCATTTTGGCAGACACACATCTCACACATGTCATTAGAGGAAATTTGGGGTCTAAAACAGGCCTTATAAGAAAACGTGCCAATAATAATTTCTTGTGAGTTGGAATTCAAGAACCAATAGAATTTCAATAAAATGAGTCAACCATAATGGTTGAATTGACATATTTGTCATAAAACAAAACTACTTTCTTTTGTTCGTATTTTCAACATATCTCCCTGTGTTTTTACTCAAACTTCGATCGGGAGAGCTCCTTTGATGCGGAATTTGATTCTCCATCCAACGAGTACCCACACTGCATACTTTTGACAGGCCCCTCTAACCCAAAAAAAAGAAATACCTGAAAAATGTGATGATGATGTCATCATCACATTTTTCAGGTCTTTCTTGTTTTCGGGGTAGAGGGGTCTGTCAAAATTATGAAGTGTGGGTACCGTTGGATGCATAATCAAATTACACATCAAACGATCTCTCTCAATCAAAAATTAAGTAAAAACACAGGGAGATATGTCAAAAATATGAACACAAAAAGTAGTTTTTTTTCTTTCTTCCTCCAAAATTAATAAATGTTATTTTATTATTTTCCTTAGGAATCCCATTTGAGACCTCAAGTGACCAAAATGGAAAGGATCCTGGTAGCTAGGTATGCCCCTGTAAATTTTCCAAATCCCCTGTCTGCCATGCCTACTAGAGATTACCTCAAGTATATGCCTAGGTTCACAGGAGAAGGGGATTTCACAGCTGAAAAACATCTAGAGGCAGTTTACAACTATGATAAGAATATTAACCTAGAGGAAGAATATGTATGGACTAAGGTTTTTGTGCAAAGCCTAGATGGTCAAGCTAGGAAATGGTTTAAGGAACTTCCTGCTATATCAGCGGTAGGCATTGAGGCCCTAGATGACATCTTCCTGAATCGTTGGGGAGAGAGGAGAGACCACCTCTACTATATCACAGAGTTCAGCAACCTGAAAAGAGAAAATGAGGAGTATGTCTCCAACTTCACCAAGAGGTTCAACAATATATACTGCAAGATCCCCACTAAAATCAAACCCACTCATACTTCAGCTAGGATAACTTATGCAAATTCCTTTGACTCTAATTTCTGCCTACTTCTCAGAGAAATGAGGTATTCCTCCTTATCACTCATGCAAGGTGCTTCCCTAAAGGTAGAATCAAACATTTTGGCATCTTAGAAGGTCAACGGAAAGATAGACAGGAAGAAGTAGCCAGTAGACCCTATTGGGTCTTCTTCATGAGAGAACAAGATTGAAAAAATGAAAAAATTATTAGATAACCCTACTACTGAAATTTATAAATTGAAGGATCAAGGACAGATGCCTGTGAGGGGTAAAGGGCCAAGTGACTTTCCTCCTCGAAACCCTAATTTTGTCTCTTATAGAAGAGGAAACCCCCCAGTGCATATTCTCATAAGGGAGAGAAATCAAGGAGAAGATCAGAGAATAAGAGCTCCATTTCAAAATTTTGTACCAAAATAAGAGCAAGAATTCATTGAAGAAGAAGGAGAGGCTGAAGACAACATCCACTGCATGGAGGATGAGGTGGACTATTCTTTTCTGACACAGGTAGAATATGAGGAAGCCCTAATTAATGAGCATATCACTGAAGAGACTATATATCAGGTTGATGGTCAGGAAGGGTACAATCTGAGGTCTAGGATGGTTACCCCTCTCAAGAAGAATGTTGGACCTGTCAAGAAGCCTGTTGCACCATCCAAAAAGGTCAATTTTTTACCAAAGAAAGGGGTTGTGATATCCAAAACATTACAGAAACCAACACCTTTAGCCATTCCTGATTGTGTCCAAATCAAATTTCCAGGGCATGATGTAAGGTTTCCAGATAGGCTGCATTATTCTTTCAACCTTGAGTTAGAAATTCAAAAATTGAAGATCCCTTTCCCATTAATTGAGCTAATGAAAAATGATGCATTGAAGTCTTCCATTATGAATTCCCTTCAACCAAAGATGCATATTCTCACTAACTTTGTTAACCTACAAGATTACAAGCCTATTGTAACCTTGCGCCCCATGATCGAAGACCTAAAGGACTCATGCCCTCCTTTCTACATATTCTTCAATATCCATGATAAAATCCTCCATAACTGTCTACTAGATTTAGGATCCTTTCATAACCTAATGCCAAAGGTTGTGATGGATGAGCCTGGTCTCAACATCACAAAGCCCTACCATGACTTATTCTCCTTTGACTCTAGAAAATTCGAGTTCTTGGGCCTCATCAAAGACCTAGTTGTGAACCTCACTCAGCTACCTTCGAAAAGCATCATGATGGACATTGTGGTGGCTGATATCCCTCCAAAAAAATTTCTCTTGCTGTCTCGATCATGGAGAAAAAGGATAGGTGGCACCCTCTAGATCGATCTTACATATGCCATTATCCCCATGTTTGGAAGAGAGACTAAGAGGCTGTACTGGGAGAATCAGTTAGCCTACATCATAAGCAAGGATAGCAATTCAGTGAATCACCCCATCTATGTAGTGGACACTGATTTTGGGTCATGCATTCTGCATATAGATGATTCTCAGCAAACATTAGTCCATCTCACTGAGCCCACTTGTCAGCAGCCCAAAGAAGTGACCACAGCAGTATGGAACATGTATTTTGATGGGGCTATCACTCAAAGCTCAGCAGGTGCAGGTGTAGTATTGATCTCCCCATCCAAGGAAAACTTTCATCTGTCTTACAAGCTTGATTTTAAAACCACTAACAATATAGCAGAATATGAAGCCTTGCTGGTAGGAGTTAAAGCTGCCAAGGAGATGGGGATCATGTGCATGAGGATTTTTGGAGATGTAGACCTCATTATATAGTAGGTCAATAACACTTTTCAGACAAAAAAATTTAGACTGAAGGACTACAGGGATGAGGTATGGAAACTAAGAGACTCCTTTATGCTTTTTGAACTGTCATATATACCTAGGGATTTGAATCATCTCGCTAATTCCCTGGCTGTCTCTACAAGTCTATTAATTCCTCCTTTACCTCCTAAGTTCAGCTATGATGTTCAAGTTAAATATAGACCTTCCCTGCCAGACAATGTCAAATTCTAGAAGGTGTTTGAAAATGATGACGAGCTTGGTAAGTTCCTTCAACTAGTAGATTAATTCTCTAATATGCACATAGACCAAGAAAACCTATACATGGAGGAAGCCAAGAAACTCAAGTTGAAAGATAAAGTGGCTAATTACAACATTGTCCAATTACCCAAAAACTACATACGTCAATGCCTAGTATCATTGGAAAATTTGTTTGACCACAATTGCATCCCTTTTAATCCTGCAAAAAAATGAGCTAGATCCTGTAGTCCAAGAGCAAAACATAGGCATCCAAAGGCATCCAAAATTGATAAATCTCTCTACTAAATTGACTGCTGATTAGAGGTCAAAGTTTTGCATCCTGATAAAGGAGTTTGTTAATGTCTTTTCCTAGGAGTACAGTGACCTGAAAACCTATGACATGAATATCATCCAGCATAGGATTCCTTTGGATAAGGACACCATCCCTTTCAAGCAGAAGCTGAGATCTATCAGTCCTCTCCTGTTACAAGTAATTGAAAAATAAATCCATAAGCTCCTCAAAGCCAAGATCATAATCCCCCTCAGGTACTCCAAGTGGATTGCAAACCTAGTGGTGGTAAGAAAGAAAAATGGAGAAAATAGGTTGTGTGTGGATTTTAGAAACTTGAACAAGTGTTCCAAGAAAGATAGCTATCCACTGCCCAAGATGGAACACCTACTACAGAAAGGTTCAGGGGCTAGGTTTATGTCCTTCCTAGATGTCTTGTCTAGATACAACCAAGTTGTTGTGCACCCTGATGACCAAGAGAAGACTTCCTTTATCACCCCCTGGGGAACCTTTATGTATGCTAAAATGCCATTTGGGCTAATGAATGCGGGGGATACTTTTCAGAGAGCCATGGACCTAGATTTTGTAGGGTTGAAAGATAAATTTGTGCTTATATATTTGGATGACCTAATAGTTTATGCTCATAGCCATCCTGACCACTTGCAGTATATAAGGAAGGTATTTTTAAAGTGCAGAAGGTATGGAAGATCACTGAACCCTAAGAATTCCCATTTTGCACTCAGTGAAGGAACACTCCTAGGCCATATAGTCTCAGCTGAAGGTGTAAAGATCGATCCTATCAGGGTGGAAGCAATTCAGAAGCTGTCAATACCGAGGTCAAAAAGATACATTCAGTCCTTTTTAGGAAAGATAAAATTTGTCAAGAGGTTTATCCCTGATTTCTCCGAGTTGGTAAAGCATATAACAGTCATGCTGAAAAAGGAGGTAAAAAAAAATGGATTGACCAGGCAAGAAACTCTTTTCAAAACATTAAGAAGGCTATCATGGAGGCCCCAACCCTAATTACTCCTAATTACGCCAAGAGTTTTTATATTTTCTCTTTTGCATCCTATGACACAGTGGTAGCTATACTATTACAAAATAATTATGAGGGTCTTGATCATCCAATTGCATTCTTCAGCAAAACCCTAAGAGATGCTGAGCTAAAGGATGACCCAATTGAGAAGCAGGCTCATGCTCTCATAAAATATTTGAAGACTTTCAGAATTTATATTCTCCATTCGAAGGTCCTTGCATATGTCCCTTCAGCTCTTGTGAAGGATGTTTTGACTTAGCCTTACATTGATGGGAAGAGAGCTAAGTGCATTTCCAAGCTCATTGAGTTTGATATAGAGGTGAAACCCACTAAGATGGTGAAGGGACTAGGTCTGGCCAAACTCATGGCTAAAGAGAACTATGAACTGATGGGAATAAATTTCACATGTGTCAAATCAGCAAATGTGCAGAATGTGGTAGCAGCAGAAGTGGATCAAGATTAGAATGACATTCCATCAGTAGCTAAAAACGTATCTTCATGGGAGTGGTACTTAGGTATTATTCATTTTTTGAAAAAAATAGAAGTTTCTCCTAATCTCACTCCTAACCAAGCACAAGATCTTAAGTTAAAATCTATTAAGTTTTGCATAATTGACAAACTGCTGTACTGGAAAGATCAGTCTGGAATTTTGCTAAGGTGTCTAGATAAAGAGGAAGAAAGTAGGTCCTGCACCACTTTCATTCAATAACATGTGGGGGCCACCACTATTGGAAAACCACAACCCACAAGATCTTAAGGGCATGATACTATTGGCTAGTCCTCTTTGCTGATGTATGCACTTTTGTAAGGGCCTGTGACCAGTGTGAAATATTTATAGGGAAGCAGCAACTCAAATCCTTACCCCATAGGCCTATTGTGGTGAATGGGCCTTTCCAGTAATGGGGTCTAGATTTCATAGGTGGAATAAATCCGTCTTCTAGTGGACAACATAAATGGATCTTAATATCCACTGACTACTTTACCCAATGGATAGAAGCAGTACCCACTAGGAATGCCACTCATACGGTCGTCATGAGATTTTTATATGAGAATATCTTCAGCAGGTTTGGATGCCCAGTAAGGTTGGTAACTAGTAATACATTGGATTTTAAATCTGGGGCATTAGTTAACATATGTGATTCAATGGGCATTCAATTGGTCCATTCCACCTCCTATTATCCACAAGGCAACAGCCTGGCTGAGTCATCCAACAAAATTTTAGCCAGGATCGTCAACAAACTGCTGAAAACAAATCAGAAAAGCTAGGATTCAAAGCTTAAGTTTGCTTTATGGGCTGATAGGGTGACAGAAAAAATATCCATAGGGACTTCTCCATTCAATCTAGTTTATGGCACTGAGGCCATTTTTCCTATCCAGCTCATTCTTTCAGTGGAAAAGTTCTTTCAGGAAGGGGAAGATGAACCAAATGATATGGTGAGAAGGATGATGGACTTGGTGGAGTTAAAGCAAACTAAGGAGAAAGTTAAAGGAAAATCAGAATCCCATCAATAGAGGATAAAGAGCATGTTTGACAAAAGAGAAAAAGTAGACAACTTCGAGGTTGGATATTGGGTCCTCAAGTGGGATGCTGTCAAATAGGACAAGGGAAAACATGGAAAATTTGACTCTATATGGATTGGCCCTTTTGTGATAGCCCAAGTACATAAGAATAACACCTTCAAATTGCAGAATCTAGAAGGGGAAGAGGTATTTGATGGCCCAGTGAATGGGCGGTTTTTAAAACTCTACTTTATTTGAGGCTCTGAGGCCTTATTATTGTAAATTAGTAGATAGTAGGTTGTTTTTTCCTTACAGAATAAACTCCATGCCCAATGGAACAATAAACGATAGTGTTAAGTTATTTAGTTGCTTTCATGGAAAGGGTTTTTGGTTTGGAATTCTTGGGACCACACTGGGAGGGCCCCATCCCCAAGTAGGAGCTAGATGTTATCTCCCAAAATAAATTTATTTTGAAATTAGGAAGAATTTTCTTGTGTAAGGAAAGATATGAGTATCATTGACAATTTGAAAGCCTTTGTTTTCTATTTCGATGAAAATTTTACAAGTTATAGCTATTGTTGGCTTAGGTCAGGAATATTATAGCTCATTAGCCACCAAAAAGCTATGTTTCAGCGGCTAAACAGTTGAACATGGGCCAAATGCGAACCACTAAAATTGGTTTGAGCAAGCAGAGTCAAAGTAACACTTTCAGTAGCTTAGGTGAGACTACAAAAAACTCATTAGCCATCGAAAAAGGGCACTTTCGGCAGGTAAGAGAGAGAAACAAGAAAGGTTTTAACTGTCGAAAGCGAGTGGCGAGTAGCATTGGTAAAAGTACATTCGGTGGCTTAGGAGAGGCTCAAAACATCTCATTAGCCACCGAAAAGGGTTGCTTTCGGCATATTAGAGAAAGGTGAAATGTGTATGCTAACCATCAAAAGAAGGAAGATAAGTATTGGGTGAGAAACCCTTTCGACGATTAAGGCGAAAGCTAGGGCGTTTTATTAACCACCGAAAGAATAGGTTTTTGGTAGTTAAAAAGTTTTTCGATGAGTTTATTATCTGTTGAAAGTAAAAGTTCACCATGATGATGGGGTAAAGCTTTTTGCGGCTTAAGAAAAAAATACAACACTTTGTTAGCCACCAAAAGCCAGCTTTTCAGTGGCTAGCTGACAAAATCCTGCAAGATGTTAACCCTCGAAAGGAAAAAATAAGGAAATGGTTAGGAATTATCACATATGACTCCGTCAACAAGATAAAGGATCATTTGAGAGCATGATTACCGAGCGAAAATATCTGGAGCTGTATGACTGCTCGGGGAAATGAGTAAAAAGGGTCATTATGCAATTGGAAAAAGACTGATCTAACTGGAAACCCTCAGTCTCCCTCCACCTGTCCAAAATATCATCAAATAGCCATCGAATACTCTGACTAAAGTAGGTTACTGTTATGTGGGAAAGAGATATAAAGGATCAAGCTACTGTCATCATTCTTGTGACCTCAGCCTCCATAATGACAGAAAACCCTCATAATCAGTGCCAATAGACTCCATCATATTTCAACTTTGAACTTAGCATTTCCTCCATCAGAAAAACTATTTATAAAAGAGAGGCCTTCTAAAGATCACTATATACAAGTCTGAAAACTGTTTTGTAGGTACCCTGGAAATACACCCATCAGGATGAAGAAGAGTGGACCAGCTCTCAGCCATGAGCTAGGTGATATCAGTTATCTAGAAGCACATCTAGAGGTTTGCAAATTTTTCCAAGCGGTGGGATGTTACAAATTCTGTGAAAAAATACAAGGCTTCCATCAGCAGGTGGCTGAAGCTTTTTCCCTCTCCTTTGATGGTTCAAAAAGAGTCATAGGAAAAGAGGAGTTTCTCATAGATGAAGCACTAATCTCAGAGGTGAGAGAACTCCCTTCGACAGGAGAGAAATGGTTCAAGACCACTATACCAAAAGAGGTTGAATTCAGGTCTTACCTTAAGCCTGAGCATAGAGGAATAATATGGAAGAAGAGTGTGCCATCATCATGGATAGAAGAGAACTGGAAACAGCTGTTGAGGGCCATTGTGGTCTACTTAACCTATGAAGGGATATATAATATAGCAATGATCTACCATTTTGAGCTCATGAATCACTTCACAGGTCAAATCCGTCTTAATCTGCCCTTTTATTTACACAACAGTCTAGGGAAGATGGCACATCAAGTAAAATCCCAGCCAACCAAGATTGTTGGTAGGTTATCCCACCATGGTCTTATCTAGCTATCGGTCTAGGATACGTTGAAGAGAAGAAACATGTCTTAGCCTTATTTTCTATTCTGAAATGGCTTTGAGATAGGCCTTCATCTAGAGAATAAAGGGAAGTCTCTTTCCAAGAAATCCAGCACCCCAAGGAGTGGGAGAAGAAGGAGGAGGGACATTTCCCTAGTAGCAGGAACACAACAACCTCCTTCCTCTTCCAAGATCAAGAAGGTAAATATGAACTTGGACTTTAGTGAGAAAGGTCAGGAGGAAGAAGCACACCATGAAAATGTCTTAAAACTTCCCTATTAAGATTATGAGGAAGAACAAGAAGAGGATGAAGCCCTGGCTCTGCAAATTGTACTAGTATCTGAAGCATTGCCACCCCCCGCACCACAGGAGCAAGAAGAACCAGAAGAAAGGGCTTCCTTCAACAGGCCTAGAATTCAAAAGATCAATATGCTAGTGAGGCAGGTTTATGAAATGGAGGTCTTAGAAAGAGAACTAAAGAGAAATAATGAAACATTGACTAGGAGAAACGAGCTACTACACAAGTCCTACTTGTAGCAGAGAGAAAGATACATCTTCTTGAAAAGGTTGAACAAAAGATACCTAGAGGACAATACCAGGTTATACAGGATGGTTAGGCTCCAAAGGATGCAGCTGAAGGAATCCAAAGAAAACCCTAGCAACCACCTCGCATTATCAACCCTAGCTAAAGTGGCCATCAGTATCGAGCCTCCTGAAGCTAGCCAAGGTATTATTAACACCCCTAGCACGCATCCTGCAGAAGAGGAAAGCTGTGCCAACAGGCCTGCAAAGACATTTTTGATGAAAACCTAATTTTTTTTGTAAAATAGGGCTTTTTGTGGCTTAGGAAGATGATGGAGCATTCCATTAGCCACTGAAAGAGTCACTTTTGGAAGCTAACGATTCTGATAGAATGGATGCTTAACCATCGAAAGAGAACAGAGGCTTAAGAGCAAGTTTTTACAGACATAATCAGTTTTGGGAGACTTCAGATAGTTCATGGACATGATCTAAGGACAAAAGGCACTGAGGGAAGCATCAAAAAGGGTCTATGTGAGATACACTATGACATAACAACGCCAAAAGACACCAACCCTAGCTGTAAAAAGGAAATCAGTGGTTTAACTGGAAGAGAACCACCAACAGTGATCACCAGCAGTTGCTTCCATTATTTAATATTCATTTAGTGAACTAAATCTTCATTATAGTTAGACAAGTAGTTAGGTAAGGTTTCAAACGCTAATTTGCAAAAAATAGTAACTTTCTTTATTTTTGTAGAAATAGATCTAGGGTTTTAGGATCTGTATATTTTTGTAAAATGCTATAAAGCCTAAGACTATTTTTATAAACAATGTTCGACTTCGGGGATTTATAAGCCTATACTATTGTCAGCTTCTCATCTTGTTCATTCTGGAATATAAGCTCTTTTGTTATGGTTTTTTCAGCCATCATCTTTGTCTTTACTGTACCTATGTCTGAATGTGTATTTAGATTATTTTCAAGTTGATTAATAAATAATAGATGTCATCCTATTGGTGTGTTAATGTGATTTGATTTATAAGTACCATCCTTATCAGGATTTATCCATTTAGATGCATATGTTTTGTATTTAAGTCTACCAGCTTGATGAGTTCTCCATCCCTGCACCTTATTGCCAAACTACTAAACAAGTTGTAACTAAAAGCCTTGTAATTGAGTGAGCTTCATGCATGTCTTGAGAGTGGAAGGTTATATATGTCACCTGACTTGATCCATATCACAAAAACCTAAAAACATTTTAAGTTACTAGGCATCCTCGAGTTTCTTGGAGTGATAACAACATCATAGCCACCTACAAGATGCCTTTATGGTACGGGCATTTCTTTCAACCCACAAATCATGGCGGCCATTCTCCTAGAACAACTTATCTAATTTGACCAAAAAGAACTTCTTTTGGGAGGCCTGTATATTCTTCCTCAAAGAGTTGTTCTAAGAACTGGTGCCATGGTCGGATAGATACTTCAACCAACTACAGGATGACAGACCATGGTATGAATTTTCTCTAGTGTATGAAATATGGTGGGAATTTACATAAGACTACTACTTTAGGACAATTTTTCAGCAATTAGTCCTTTTCCAACTTTATCATACATGCATATGCCCATCAACGGTTATTTTGTCATTAATGAACATCTCCAAGATATGTCTGTCCACAATCATTAGTTCATCCAATGTCACAATTCCCCATTCATAAATTGACGTCAATGTGAACACATATTTTTGGCAGACTTATATTTTTCACATCTTGACCATGTTTAAACAAACTAAGGGTATGGCTAGGTATCCACCTCAACTAGAAAGAATACCATGTCACCTTAAAAAATTTCCAACAAACACACAGTCTTTGGTAGTCACTTTAAAATGGTCTTTCAAACTGCTCAATTAAACACTTAGTCAATATTGTCAAACCCTAGTCATTATTATTCCAGGAGGCATTTTGGCTGACTCATGTCTCACATGTGTGAACACCCAGAGGGAAATTGAGATCATGAGTGGATGCCCATATCATCAAAGAATGGACCGATAACATCTCATGAATTTATCAGTTAAAGAGATGACTTTGGCATTCATTCCGAAGTGGGCTCTCAACCTCGTCTTTTCAACACTCAGTCAATTTTTCATATTTTTTGATATGCAAGCTAATGTTTTTACCTCTTTTTGTAGGATGATATTTTTCTCATGCGGTCACCATAATAAAAAATAATAATATGGATGGATAGGAATTTCATTAAATAACATTCCTATACCTTATGATGAATTTATCATCACTTAGACAGGCTTTGGTGGGAATTTCCAAATGCCTCTTCAACCTTGTGATTTGACACTTAGTCAATTTCTTTAAACCCTAGATCTCAAAGGTGAGTTCAACTTTTCATCAAACTTGGAGTGTAAGGCATCCAGTGGATGGAGGAGAACCAAACAAATCCATTAAGACTAGTTTCATCCCACGGGACTACTTTTTCTCCCCTCAGCATCCATTTTTTTGAAGTATGATGTAAAGGATTCTTAAGACCCTATTTTGGCAGATCCATAATGTTTTCCTTAGGTACTCTCATGTCAAAGTAAGAATAGGGTTAGGTAGACAATACAACCACCTACAAGATTCCCATATGGTGCGGGAATTTCTTTCAACCCATAGTTTATGGTGATCATTCTTCGAGAGAAACTTATCTAATTTGACCAAAAATAACTTTTGGGAGGATTGTATCTTCTTCCTCAAAGAGTTGTTTTTAGAACTGGTGCCATTGTCGGATAGGTACTTCAACCAACTATAAGATGACAACCCATGTTGGGCATTTGCTCCTTCTTATGAAATATGGTTGGCATTTTCACGAGACTATTGCTTAAGGAAAAAATTTTACCAGTGAGTCTTTTTCCAACTTTATCATACACATTCCTATTCCCATCAACAGTTCATTTGTCATTAATGAACATATCTAGGATATGTATGTACACAACCATCAGTTCACCAAATGTCACCAATTCTCCATTCATATATTGACATTAATGCCAACACATTCATCTTTCATATTGCCAACAATAATTCCCAAGAGGATGGAGATGAGAGGTTACCCATCGTCATCTCAACCTATATATGTAACTTAGCCATTTCTAAAGACTTATATATTGCTAGGTCATCATTAGTGCAACTCTCCCATTGAATGGATAAGGATTTGAATAACATAGACTTGTTATGGGGTCCAATGAGCCCTTACTTATCTCGAATCAAAACTGGAGATTATTTTCTATTTACTATACCTTTTCATGTTTTTTCCCTTGGCTTTGAGGTTGAAACTATAGAGAAAGGACAGTTGTAGGTCTCATCCATTGCCACAAGAAATCAATACTTAGTTACTGCTTATGTTAGTTCCTAATGAATAATGAATGACATGTTACACTTTGGAATGATGATCGTATAACCTTTTTTTTTAAATTAAAATTGCATGTTTTTGTATTTATAAGATGGCTATTGTTATCTACTTAAATGGCACTTCTCCGTCCGAGTGCCGACATTCCCTATGTTGGCACACAAAAGGACATTTATGGATTGAAGGTTGCCTAAAACACTATAGATGGGCATGTTATGAACTACATTTATCATCCAATCAGCTGGTTATTTTTACCTTTGAATATGTCAAGTGTTGTACGCACCTTTTCCTATATGCAACTTGCGTACATACGCACCTTTTATTAAAGCATGTCACGTGTTGTACACGAGTATCGATAATTGCATCTTGCGTATAGATATGTACGCGGGCTTCCCTTAGAGAAAATCGTGTATCATACGCGAGTTTCCAGTATCAGTACCTGCATACACCTTCATTTGACATTAAAAATAATAAATCACGATTATCTGAGATTTGTTAAGCCCTTAACCATAACCATCTTAATTGTCTCAACCTCCTCAACCATCGAAACTGCCTTATTTCACTAAGTATAAATAAAGGCCTTAGGGAGGGTATTGATCAATCATACTTGGAGAGAAAATTTATGCTCATGGAGTCTATTTAGAAGTCTTTGGAGCAGTGGAAATCAGAATCATTTGGTTGCAGAGGAGTCCTTGTCCCAGGCGTTGGGTTGTAATCTAAACTTATTCACTATTGTTAATAAAGAAAAACCTTCTTCCATATGTGCTTTGAATGTATTTCATGTATCATGGTTTGGTGAATACTTATGATTAAGCACTCTGTATATGATTTGTCTAACATATTTTATATACATGTATCATCTTGCACTTGGAGGATTTGTTCTTGACAGGTGAAGGAGAAGCATCCTTGAAGGATTTGGAGGAGAAGTAGAGTGGAAGAGGACAAAACTAGGATCAACCGCCGTGTATCGGGTGAGTCTATTCTATCCTCTTATTTCATTTTCTGTACTCTAGAGTCGATTGCCTACAAGTCTTATGAGTATGTTGGTAACCCAAGACCTTCAGTTATAAGGTGTTTATTCCTGTACAACACTTATTGTTGTATTTTAGTCGTAGTTGATTTTTTTGTTACATATTTTTTCCGTATCGTATCCAAATCATATTCAGGGTAATCGTGGAAGGTAACATGCTATGCCTCTTCAGGTAAATGCTAAATATAGTAACTAAACATGACTACAATAACTAATTGTTTTGATTTTTTTTGTTAACATTCGATTTCCACTATTGTCATTCACTTTTTTCATCCATGTGATAACATGCTTATTACATTGTGGCATGGGTCTACTTATCCCGATGGAGCAGAATATGTATCTCCTCCTTTAGAGGTAAAAGTAAATATTATTGTAGTATCTCATTTTTATTTATGTGACAATTATTGAATAAACTAAATATAGTAACTAAATATGGCTACAATAACTAGAAACTCCAACCCTAGAATATTTCCATGTGACAACATGCTTATTACATTGTGGCAGGGGTCTACCCATGGTCGTCATGGAACAAAACATGTTTCCTCTACTTCCATGGTCCAAGGTGATCGTGGAAGGTCACACTATGTGCCCCATCAAGTAAGTGTTAATTTTGTCCCCTATTCCTAT
>LPNX010674520.1:268266-280327 GCA_001517045.1 Pseudotsuga menziesii | reverse complement strand
GGTTCTGCGGAGACCAGCTCAAGTGAAAAAGGCAAAGACAAAATGGACACCCCAGCAGCAGGAACGGCAGAAGCACCGTTACCAGGAGTAAAAAGGAAAAAACTGACAGGAGGGAAAACAGAGGTGGCCACTACAAAGAAGAAGACAAAACACAAGGCCACAAAGCCACCTTCCCAGGCCACATTAACAGATGAGGATTTCGAACTCATTGCAACAAGGACATCTGATGAACTAAAGGACACATTGGATGCGATGAAGGAACAGCAGCAGAAAATACAGAGCGCAGTTGAAAAGAAACAGCAAGACCTAAAAACAATTACAGAGAAGACTGCCGCGGTGCACATCCCAGCGGCTAAGGCAACCGCCGCAGAAGCATCGACACCGTCGACATCCCGCGAGGAAAGTCTAGCAAAAGATCGACTCAATAATGTGTTGATTCCACCAGGGAGTATCAGATTCCCTGCGACGATGAAGGACCCACTAGTGCAGTTTGACCAGCCCATTGAGGTCAACCTGGTGGAATTCCATACTGAGCAGTTGCAGATGATTGAACAGTAGATAAGCGCAGAACTCCGGACCCGAGAGCTCGCGACTTATAAGCAGAATATGCAGCTCAAGCAAAAGAATGCAGCACTAGCTACCAGCTATCAGAAGAAGGTTGGTGAGCTAGAAGCATATCAGGAAAGGGATCAGGCACTCTCTCAGCTGCTGTAGAACATTGCTTTAGAATTACCCAGCTGTAACATTGAGTTCGCGGAAGATACTTCCCAGAAGCTAAGGAAAGTAGCCGACAGAGCAAAGGCTCTAGAGGATACCGTTGTTAAAATGGACAAAGAAGTGACTAAGATGAAGGCAGATCACGATGCGCATATCGCTGAGCTGGAGGCTCGCGCACGGGATACCTCCCAGGTAGAACAGAGAGCGAGAATCGAGGCTTTTAGACTCACCGCTGCGCAGATGCAGTCCCGCATCAACGAAGCAACATCAGTACTGACTGATGCGATGAGCACATGGTCTGAGCTAGATGAGCCACCTCAACGAGTGGACATCCATCGGAACATCCAGGTGATAGAGAACACCACGATGGAAATGAAAGAAGAGATGAAGAGCTTAGCAGCTCTTCAGCGGATGAAAAAGACAAAGGAGATGAACCTATTACAGCAGGAAGCCCAGCAGTTGAGAACAAAGGAGATGCACATCACCGACCTGCTTCAACCCTTCCAGGAGCAAATCACCGAATTAGTTGACGCAGTGGAGCAAAAGGTGAAGGAGTTCACTACCGTCCGTGAGCAAGCTGATCAAACAGAGGACTCCCATATCAATCAAACCTTGCTTGATTCAGCACAAGAGCGTGCCGAGGTGATGAAGAATGAAGTTGCAGAACTTCGGGATAAGTTGCAGAAGACTTCGCAGGAGGCGAAGGAGAAGCTACAACAGGAGACACCTGCTGGTAGTGGCTCGGGGCGATCCACAAGTAAGTGTTAGGGGACTGTTGGAGTAGGATCCCACAGCTACAGAAGAAGCTTCTAGTTTTGGCGGAAAGAGAGAAGTTTAGCGGAAAAAGGACAGGGCGGAGCTACGACGCCGTAGCACGTTTCCAGCTGGAGAGCAGAGCCGGAAACTATGAATTTTGGGATAGAAGAGTCAAGAAGGCAACGGTACCAGAGCGGCCGAGAGAAGAAAGCTCAACCACTGCATTGAAGGAAGCGGCGGAAGACAGGAGGGCTCAGCGACCCTCATAAAGAAGAAGGAGCAACGAGGCTCAGGCATTGAAGGTGAAGGACAGAAAGAGAAGCGGTGCATAGTAACCATGGTCAGTGCTGAGAAGCATGGAAGACTGCAGAGAGCTGCGGTGTGACGGGAAGCGGCTACCTCAAGGACAGAGAGGACCGAATGTCACTATTAAGGGTATGGGTTTACTGTTGGGACAGGCCCACAGTGTTGTAATGGCACGACCTTTGGGCTGCCTATAAAATCTTGCATTTTTGTATTGTAAAGGGTTGGTTGGGTGGTTAGACAATCAATCAGTAGATAGTTGGTCAGTTGATAGTTTTGTAGATTGAGGGATCAGTCAGACAAACTGCGTTGTAACGATCCAGACACATAGTCGTCTGTGAGTCATTTGAGTCTGTACGTAATCATTCATAGAGAGAACAGAGAGGGAAGGGATATAGAGAGAAAGGCAATACAGGGATAGGATCAGAGATCTAGGAGAGACCTTGCACTGCGTTTGTAGTGCAACAAACTGTGCTAACTTCCCTCAAGATATATATTAGAAGCACAGTTTGGTGGACGTAGCTCCCATCCCGGAGGTGAACCACGTTAAATCTGCGTGTTATGTGCTGAATGGATGTGATTGTATTTGCTTATTGTCACTGGTTATTATGCATGTAATGATAGTAGCAGTAGATGAATGTATGCATTGGTCGCTCATGATAATGCAAGAGGATAAAAGATAAGTTGAAGTATTACAGTAGGTTGTTTAAGGTCTCTTTCACGTCTGTCACTAATTACCAGTTACTCACAATAGGCTTATGAGGAGTAGAGTTTCGCACATCAGCATAATCAACGTTAAGAGTGCAAGGTCGTAGTGGTAAGATATCGCAGAGAGGCGGTATCGCATCGGCATAGGAGCTGCGATGCGCGATACTACGAGCTGAGGGCTTAGCGTTGAGGAGAGGATGGGTGTCCCACGGAGCGCAGAAATGTGGTAAGGTTGGGAATATTGTGAGTAAGTGGAAGTTGTGCGACACGGGAGGAAATCGTGCGACGCGCACCAGATTAAGTATCGCACGGGTAAACAGTGCTGCGAGTAGAAGGAGATGAGCGGTGCGCAGGGCTAGTTGATCTAGTAGCGCGCAGGAGTAAGAGGAAGGAAGTAGGATGCGCAGAACCTGGTCCAAGACACTTGAGTCTTGGCCAACCCATTAGATTCACTTCGGGTGAGACTTCAGATCGCTTCGCGGTCTGTCGCCGAAAGGGCCAGTGAGTTTGGGGTGTTGTTGATTAATGATAGTAAACCCGGGTCTGCCCATGCAATCAACAGGGGGAATTGTCAACCTTGACCCAAAAGGGGGAAAAACCCATGTGTCATCTTCTTTTGTTTTATTCCAACTACCTCCATTTAATAATTTCTGCTGGCAGCTAAGGGAAGTTATGGCAGTTAATTGTTTTGGGAGTGGGGTGGCAGGACTGTCAGTCCATGCCTCCACGCACACTCCACCCATAGTTGACTTCTGAATGGAAAGGAAAAACGTACTCTTCACCCACGCACTAAAAATTTTGCGTCCTTGCCATTGTTGCTCATCTTCACGCAGGGAATTATTGCTGTTACTCACGCACATCGATTTCGCGTCCTCTTAGCTGTTGTTGTTCACCCACGCACCCAGGAAGAGCTGTTAGTTCCTCACGGGGTCTGATTGTTCCTCTCGCGCCCAGGAATTTCTGGGTTTTACCACGTCGTTCTTTCTCTGCGAAATCGTGGATGCTGGGGCTGTCAAAATTTGGTATTTCTCTCTTTCTCTGTGGGGTCCTTATGTGTTTTCTCAGTGGTTCTGTTGCCCAGGACGAGCTGTATTTCCCCACATTTGTTGTAAGCTGTACTCCCTGATACATTTCGACACTGTTATTTTCCCACGTTGTTGGCTGTGTTGCCGTTGTCTTCCTTACATATTTTGGGGCTATGTAATTTCGTTTGAAGAGTCATTTTGGCCACGATAGGGCCAAGAATGACTCAGAATTCATTTTTCCCTGGTTTAAGCTATGCTAGCTAAATTAATTGCCGGAGTGCAATGGTTGGTCTTCGGACTGTATTGGGAGCAAGGATGTGGGCTTAGTTTTGCTTGATAAACCTGGTGGCTAGAAACCACACAGACAGAGCTAGAGGGCTGGCCTTCTTCTCCATCACCCCTGAATAGCACTGGAAGGGAATGCAGGGCCTGAGGGACTGTGTAGCAGAGAAGGGATTGATTCCTTGTGTTGGGTGTGTTTGGGTGTCTTAGAGGTCAGGCTAGTTCTGGTGTAGGTTTTCTTGGCTCTGTAATGAGCTCACCAGCTTAGCAATTTGCCTTCTCCAACTCCTTAATTGCCTGACAAACCCAACTCTGTTGGCTTGGCTGTGTGTTTTGTATATCCCTGGCTATGTGTAAGGCTACTAATTCCCTTATTCCTTGGAGAATCATGCCCAGCTCGGGGGTGGCAGCGTTACTGAGAGATTAAGGAGCACACTAGCCTACGGTTGGGTGGAACGGTGCAGTGACGTAGCTGGTTGCGGATCGAGTTCATCATAAGATAAGTGATCTTGTATACTTTACCTCTACAATTCTATATTTACTGTTAATTAAAATGAAATGAACATGTTGAATACATGCATGTATGAATGCTGTTGGTTTCCGCTGTGGATGAGAATTAAATTGCATCTGTGCATGACGAATAATCCTGTGTGCATATTCTAGTTCAAATTTGTTAAGCATTCTATTTATGCAATTTTTTGTGAATCTTCATGTTCATGGGCAGTTAGCCTGGGTGGTTTAAGCCAGAAGTCACGTTCTCTTTGCCGGTTGGAGGCATGGGGACATGACAAACAATCTCGAATCACTGTTGGGGATTGCTGATCAAGCTGTGAAGCATCAGTGATGACAAGATTTCCAAATTTTGTTTTACTGTCCATGTTTAAGGGAGGATTTTTCCCACTGGGTTTTTGCCTCTTTCCTTGGGTAAATGGACATGCAGTATGTAAAGGGTGACTAAGCCTTGTTTCTAGGACCTATAATTTTCTGATATTTTACTCATAAGTCAGGCTTAAGGGGGGGATGTTAGAATAATCAACCCATAGTTAGCTACCTTAGACATTAATTAATCCAATTTTTGTCTTATTTGCCTAGTTTCCATATTCCACCTTATGCAAGTTGTCCTCCACACATCCATAGTGGTCAAACTTGCTAAATTTGAGTCACAAAGCACTTGGAAAACCTCTTGAAATCAAATCTGCTTTATTCCTGGCCTCCCTAGCGCATGTCTGTTTTTTCTGCTATATTTCCTTCTTTTTCTGAGTTTTAAGGCAATTGGGAAAGTTTGACTAGGTGAAGTTAATTTGTTTTTTGTCCTCATAATCCTCCACTATTTTCTCCTATGAAAATCATGTATGCATTGTCCTTCCACCATCTATTAGCTTGCCTAATTTATTTTTCCAATTCGTGAGCTCCTAGACAGATTTGGAAACTGCTTTATGCACCTATGGGGGATTTGCTTAGATTTAGAAAGACTGCTTTTGACCAAATTCGAATGGCATCCTTATGCATTTGAATCTCTCATGTAATTATTTATTTTGGAAGCCTATGACTTCACAGGGTTGGCTATTGTACACTTATTCAATACAGATTAGTGTTCTGCTCCATATTCAGTCTCCTTTGTGAGTAATTTGCATGTGTAATTGGCAATTGTTGTGAGTGTAATTGTTCTAAAACCTGGGTTCGATTTCCATAGAGAAGAGGTGTGAGGGATATAAATTTAAAGAATATTTACTTCTTACTTATAAAGGAAGAATTTATATTCCGAATGTAGCAGATTTGAGGAGAGTTGTTATGGATGAAATCCATCAAGCTCCGTATTCTGGTCACCCAGGATATCAGAAGACAATTGCTACAGCTAGAAAGTATTACTTTTGGATAGGAATGAAAAAGGACATGGCTGAATACATTTCAAGGTGCATGAAATGTCAACAGGTAAAGGTTGAGCATCAACATCCTGTAGGTTTGTTGTAGTCTTTGCCAGTTCCAGAATGGAAATGGAAAGTTATTTCCATGGATTTTACTACGGGATTGCCGATGACTTGGAGACAACATGATTCCATCATGGTTGTGGTAGACAAGTTGACAAAATAAGCACATTTTATACCAGTAAAGTCTATGCACAAGACTGATGACATTGCAAAGATCTTCATGAAGGAGATTTTCAAATTTCATGGATTGCCAAAGGAAATAGTTTCTGAGAGAGATGTCAAGTTCACTTCCAATTTTTGGAAGGGATTTTTTCTAGATTTGGGTACAAAGCTAAACTTCAGCACTGCATACCATCCTCAAACAGATGGACAGACAGAAAGAATTAATCAAGTGCTTGAAGATATGCTTCGCATGTATGTGATGGACAAACCAACCAAGTGGGAAGATTACTTACACTTGGTAGAGTTTGCTTACAACAATGGACATCATGCATCCTTCGGGATGAGTCCGTATGAGGCTCTGTATGAAATAAGGTGTAGAAGACCAGTGACTTGGGATAATCCAGTGAACAGGGTTGTGCTTGGACTAGAATTGCTCAACGAAATGGAGCAAGAGGTTGTAAAGATGAAACAAAATCTAAAAGTAGCACAGGACAGGTAGAAACACTATGCAGATAAGCATAGGATGAACAGAGAGTTTAGTGTTGGGGATCATGTTTACCTCAGAGTAAAAGCAAGATGAATTCCTTGAATCTTGGAAGTTGTGCCAAGATGTCACCTAGATATTGTGGGCCATCTGAAGTGCTTGAAAGAATAGGGCCTATTGCATATAGACTTGCATTGTCTGCTAGTACTAGAGCTCATAATGTTTTTCATGTTTCTTTTCTTAAGAAATATGTACATGATCCTAACTATGTGATAAATTGGGATGTGATTCAGGTGGAACCCGAGGGAGAGTTCCAAATCGAGCAAATGTGCATCCTCGACAGGAAGGCCACAATGCTATGGAACTGAGCCATAGGGCAGGTAAAGGTGCAATGGGAGCACTACAAACCTGAAGAGGCTATGTGGGAGCTGGAGGATGCCATGCGATTGGCACATCCATTTTTGTTCAATTCTGCGGAACACTAAGGCGATACCAGTGTAACATTTTGTTGAATTTTGTAAAGCACTGAGGACAATGCTATTTAAGGGGGAGGGGAATGTAACACCCCGGTTTTGACCCCAATGCATTAATATACATGATATATATATATATATATACATTGTAAATAATCATGGTGTGGAGCTAAAGGCCAAGGCCCACCATCGATTTGGTTATGTTATGTTCAGATTGGAATTGTCATCGATAATATATCGGGACATATGACACGTATTAAATTGTGGCATCATGTAAATGTGCATTTTAATTAAATTAACCCAACCAGCTATGTTCACTGCAACCAAATTAAAGGGGCATGATTTACTAAGGTTAAGGGTGGGAATGTTAAACCTTGAACCTATGGGGGAAAAGCCATGTGTCACCACCCTGTTTGATTACTTGCCTTCCCTTGTCTCATTCAACCACTATTTTAATGTTCTACTAATTGTTGGGGAAGTTAATGTTGGCAGTGGAGTGTGGCAGGACTTCCATGCCTTGCCCACATGCACACTCCACCAGGATGACCCTCACATTGGCAAGGAAAGCCACTACACCACAATCCCACTCTCTCCATGATTGCACTCTCTCCAAAGTCGACGGTTCAATTTCCTCACATGGGATGAGTTAAAAGGATCCACGATCCATTGTTTGGTGGTTTGTTCTTCCTTATCTCACACCGATTGTCGGTCTGTGGATATGTTTTACCTTCCGTTCATGTAGAGAATCGATTTTTCCCTGGATATTATCGGACTCTGCATTGTTCCATCCTTCATGGTGGATCACTAACTGCAGTCTCCTCCACATATTGTTGACTGTGTTCTTCCTTTACAAAGTAATATCTGTTGTAGATTATGGGGGTTTTCTCCTATGGTTCGTTGGCTGCTATTTACCCACTTTTGTTGGTTGAGCTTTCTTTGTGATTGGGTTGCTGTAGATCATTGTGAAATCGTTTTGGTCATGATAGGGCCAAGATCAATTCCGGGACTTATTTCCCCTATCATAGCTTTAATTGCGGGTTTTCTGCAAGCACACAGTGGTTGGTCTTCGGACTGCATTGGAATGGTGATGAGGGCGTGATGTGCTTGGAAAACTTGGTGTGTTTGGGAACCACACAAATAGAACTAGAGGGCTATCTTTCTTCTCCACAATCCCTGAGTAGAACTGGAAGGGAGATCAGGGTCTAAGGGACTGTGTTGCAGAGAAAGGACTGATTTTCTTTTGTTGGGTGTGTGTGGGTGTCCTAGAAGCTAGGCTATTTCTGGTGTAGGTGTCAGTAGCACTTTAAATGAGCTCACCAGTTTAGCATTTATCCCTTCCCAGCTCCTGGATGGCTTGATAAAACCAATGTTGTTGGCTTGGATGATCTAAGGTTTGCCTGGTAAACCCAACTATGTTGGCTTGGCTGAATTGTGTACCCTTGTGGTGTTGTTATCCTTGGCTATGTGTAAGCCTGTTAGTTCCTTATTCCTTGGGGAATCATGCCCGACTCAGGGGTGGCAACGTTGATGAGAGATTAAGGAGCACACGCGCCTATGGTTGGGTGGAAAATTGTAGCGACGTAGCTGGTTGCGGGCCAAGTTCTCGTTAAGATAAGTATTCTTGACTCATCTATTTTGCAATCGTATTTATTGCTGATGAATAATGAAGATGCAAATGTTGAATGCTGAATCATATATGAATGCATGTTGTTTTTGCTTCCGCTATGTATATGAATGATAAGTGCATTGTAGTATGTTTTAGGTTTTAAGTAATCTTGTTACAGCATTATATGTATGTATGTTCATTTTCATGGGGCTAGATGCCTAGATGATTGTTGAATGGTAGCGTCCTCTTCGCGGGTCGGAGGGTTGGGGACGTTACACCCAACCCCTGAAGCACCACCTCTATGCAGCAAATCCTATTATGTTCGTCGACCATACGATGAGATTTTTCCCTCACACATTAGGGGGCAATCTGTTAACCCAAAAAATCTCTCACTCAGCTCTACATGGCCTACACCACCCAAGTGTTGATGTATTTGTAACTTCAGAATGTATTCATTTATGTATCTTATCTATTGTAACCCGATGTTTATTCCAGGATGTATCTATTATGTATTTGAGTCATGTTGTCATGCCCCGATGTTTCGATCGGGAGGATCAATAATGTAAACAAGTCATATCAAGTCATAGTGGGTAACCCTCCAAGTGTGTAAGGGTTAAAGTCCCGACAGTTTCGAGGCACTAGGGTTATTAGACTCTCCAAGTAGAGGTCGGCCCTAGTAGGATTTTAGTCATGCTGGGATTAGTATACATAGAGATCTGGGATCTCTATTTAGCACACATGACCCACACACTCAAGTGTAGCGCATAGTTGAGGAAGGAAAGACATTGGGGCTAGACAAGAAGAAGATTATTGCTGTCGGGAGTGCATCTTACTATTTTGGGGTTTTACATCTTGTGCTGATTCTATCTATGAGGAAGTTGTGGGGTTTTCTCCATTTATGGTTTCCACAATAAAAAAAATATGTTCATTGTCTCTTGTGTTTGATTGTTTTACTTGTTATTCTCTCAGTAAAGATCTTAACATAATGCTAGCTTAATGTTGAAAAACTAACATGGAATCAAAGCTAACCTGAGAAGAAGACACTGTGCAGCTGCGGGAACTAGGGATTCCTAGTTTGTGGATCTTCCTCCATATATTTTCAGCAAAAGTAAGGTGGAACAACTCTCCTCCTTAGGGCACATCTTTCTATCGAAGCAGAATCCAATTATGAGGTTTTTCAGTTTTGGACCTGTAACTATTGTCGGAAATTAGGGCTTTTTACAGAAGAGGAATTTTTTAGTGAGGCCAGGCCTAGATTGATCTCCTCCCCAAAATCAAAGTTAGGGACAAATTTCAAGGCATTTGGGTGGACAAAACTCTGGAAAAGCAAAAACCTAATTTTCTCCTGAACCAGCTCTACAGGATTTCAACTCAAGTTTTAGATCCAACATCTTGAACCTGGTAAGATCTAAAATATTTTGTATTTCCATTTGAGGTTCTTAGTTAAGATGTCTCATCATACCAAGATTAATGAAAAGCTTGATGGAGTTGATAACTTCCGATCCTGGAAGTATAGGATCTCCCTGGTCCTGGAAGAAAATGAATTAGACTCCTACATCCATAAGGAGGTTCCAGTTCCAGAGGGAGATGAGGAAAAGGCCTTGCATAAGAAGAAGATGGTTATGGAAAAGAGGATCATTGATTATTCTATCAAGGATCACCTTATCCCATAGGTGTTCTCTCTCAAGACATGTAAAGCTATGTTTGATGCCCTAACCAAATTGTTTAAAGGGAAGGACATCAATCGGAAGATGACCCTGAGAAACTAACTGAAGAATTTGAAGATTCAGAATGTAGAAACAATCCAATATTACTTCACAAGATTTTCTCAGATCAAAGAGAAACTAGAAGCAGTTGATGAAGAAGTGGAAAATGCAGAGATTGTAATGACTACATTGAATGGCCTTCCTAGGTCATGGGATTCTTTTATCCAAGGAATTTGTGCTAGGAAGAATTTAGTTAAGTTCAGAAGACTATGGGAAGAATTATCTCAAGAAGAAGCTCGAATATCAGCTTGAGAAGAGAAGATGGGAAGTGAAGACCAAGCTCTTATTGTACACTCCAAGTCTCACTCCAAGTCAAGCAAGAGAAAATCTCATGGTTCCAAAGGTAAGCACTTTTACAAAAATAATGCTAGAAGAGACGTATCTAGGATCATATGCTATACTTGTGATGAAGCAGGACACTATGCAAGGAATTGTCCTAACAAAAAAAATATATTAAAGAAGAGCAACAAAAGAATACATCATGCTCATGCTACAGAGGATGATGAACCATCCAGGAAGAGATCCAGATATGAAAGTGAAGATTCTTCCAGTGAGGATGAATATGTTCTGATATCAGCTCTCACAGGTAACATTACTCATGGTAGTGATGATTGGATTATAGACAGTGGAGCTTCCAAACACATGACTGGATTTAAGGAATCCTTTGTTAGACTGTCAGAACATGAATCACCTCACAAGGTAAAGCTAGGAGATGACTACCAATATCCAATAAAAGGTAGTGGGGAATATTCATATAAGTTAGACTCTGGAAAATCCCTAACAATAAAAGAAATATTGTTTGTGTTAGGACTCAATAAGAACCTTCTCTCCATATCAGCATTAGATGCAAAAGGAATGCAGGTTGCATTCATAGATGGTCAAGTCATCATGTGGCCAAAAGGAAAGACTATCGATGATGCGGTAGTAATTGGAGAACAAGAAGGAGGATTATACAAATTAAAGGTCCATCCAAAACAAGCCTTGGTCCATGACACAGTAGAGCCAAGTGAAATTTGGCATAGAAGGCTTTCACATGTGCATTACAAAGCACTACCTATTGCAAGCAAAGATGTCGAAGGTATTCTAGAAATACAAGCAAAACATGATGGGGTCTGCAAGGGATGTGCGAAAGGAAAGAATACAAAGAAGACATTTCCAAGAAGTGAAAGAGAAGCAAAATGAATCTTGGAAATCATCCACTCCGCTGTATGCAGTCCTATATCATCAAAATCTCTAAGCAGGTATGCATATTATGTTTCTTTTATTGATGATTTTTCTAGGAAGACATGGGTTTACTTCATGAAGAACAAAGACTAAGTATTCAGCAAGTTCAAAGAATTCAAAGCCTTAATCGAAAACCATACTAAAAAGAAGATCAAGACCATACGATAAGATAATGGTCGAGAATTCCTTTCAAATGAATTCAGAGAGCTATGCAAAGAATCAGGGATTAAGAGGGAGTTGTACACTCCTTATAATCCACAATAGAATGGAGTTACAGAACGAAATAACAGAACTATCATGGAAGCTGCAAGAGCAATGCTTCATGATCAAGACCTTCCTATGCATATTTGGGCAGAAGCTACTAGAACAGCGGTGTATGTACAGAACCATACTCCACATAGAGTACTCAAGAACAAGACTCCTGAAGAAGTCTTCTCCGGCAAGAAACCAGAACTCAGCCATCTCAGAAAATTCGGCTGTCCTGTGTACATCCACATTCCAAAAGAGAAGAGGGATAAATTAGATCCTTTAGGAAAGAAGGGTATATTTGTGGGATACTCTGAAAGCTAGAAGGCTTACAGAATATATTTGTTAGGTATAACTCCCGATTTATTAATCTATTCATGT
>LPNX010674520.1:248785-263996 GCA_001517045.1 Pseudotsuga menziesii | reverse complement strand
CGCCTTTCTCATGTCTTTTCAGCATATATATATACTTGGATCATAATGATGTCCAAATGCAAAACAACCGAACGGTCCTTTCAAAAAATGAGGAGCATTTTTTAAATCAACACGCAGCAGTAAATTATATCAATAAGAAATTGTATTTCCAGCTCTGATATATATTTGATTTCTTATTGTATTTATACCAACAGTCTCCAGTCTACCAGCAGTAAATTGAAGTCTCCACGCAACAGTCTCCACGCAGCATATAAATTATACCAATAGTCTCCACGCAAATGTATGGGAGCGTATTAGGGTTAGCAGTAAATTGAAGTAAATTATATCACGATACCGGCAATAAATTGTATCAGACACGCCCACGCCCACGCCCGTAAATTGAAGTAAACTGCATGCAATCTCCTCGCTCATCGCAGCAGACTCAACGTATATCTGCAAAGTAAACGAGACTCAACGTATATATGCAACGTATATCATCGCAGCAGACTCGCCCATAAATGGCATAGTAAGAATACAGCTCATCGCAGATTACAAAGAAAATTACTCTGAAAACACTAACGGACTGTGAGAACTCGAAGCAAATGGGATATAATAAAACAAAACAGAAAATGCCATGGTCAGATGTTAGCCCCCTCAGTTCTCTTCACGCGGGCTTTCAATGGCACACTCCAGGATTATTAATGACAGAGAAACTGGGCCTTCACGTACTGGAATTAGGGTATAGCATGGAATTATTGGCGCCCACACATAATAAAAACGCTGGCAGGGATTAGGGTTTCCTCTACACAATTGCAGTACACAAAACTCAGTCGTGAAGGGATTGTAACGCATGCAATGCATGCACTGGCAGGAGAGACTGGCAGGCAGCTCTGAAAGAGCAGACTGGCAGGCAGAATGGCAGCCCCAGCCAGGAGTTATGGCAGACAGCCCTGCTCTGATACCAGATGTTAGGTATAACTCCCGATTGATTAATCTATTCATGGCTAAGCATGCATTTATACATTCATGTGACGGTTTGTTTAACCTTCCGTCCAGCCTTTTCGGCTTCCAACTATTCCTATTTATTTATTTACAATATTATAATCCCTAACGGATTATATTCTAACAATATTTCCCAGGATATAAGAAGATTGTCATTAGTAGGGATGTGACATTTGATGAAGACACGGCCTACAACAAATCCAGAAAGAGACCTGTTGAAGAACCTGATGAAGCAGAAGCACCCAGAATTCATGACACAACCATGAATGAAGAAACTCGAGAAGAAGATCGAGAATTTGAAGAACCACAAAGACCTGTAGATCCACCTCTGGAGAAGAATCCTCATAAGAGGAAACTTGCTTGGGTACGAGAACTTATCCAAGGTGCGGAAAGATATGGGGTTCCAGAAGAGAATCACGGAGAAAGAAAGAGGACCAGATCCAATTCCAGGTATGTAGCTTTACTATGTGATTTCATTGATAAAGAACCTTCCAGTTATGAAGAAGTGGTAGAACAGAAAGAATGGAAGGATGCTATGATCGAAGAGTACCAATCAATCATGAAGAATGATGTTTGGGATGTTGTCCCAAGACTAGATGGGAAGTTAGTTGTAACTTCCAAATGGATCTACAACATCAAGCATGTTGCGGATGGTAGCATTGAAAAGTATAAGGAAAGATTTGTAGCTTGAGGTTTCTCTCAGAAGGAGGGAATAGACTATGAAGAGACCTTTGCACCTGTAGCCGAATACACTTCCATCATATCAGTACTTTCTCTGGCTGCAGTGATGAAATAGAAGATACACCAAATGGATGTCAAGACTGCTTTCTTGAATGGTGTAGTGGGAGAGGAAGTGTATGTAGAACAACCACTCGGTTTTGAGACACATGATAGGGAGTCTCATGTATGCAGATTGAAGAAAGCCCTGTACAGTTTGAAACAGGCACCCAGGACATGGTACGGTAGAATTGATAGCTTTCTATCCATTTTGATCTTTACCAAGAGTAAAGAAAATTCCAACCTTTACTACAAGGTTGAAGATGGCAACCTAGTGATGCTTCTACTATATGTAGATGATCTATTTGAGATAGGTATGGATGGGTTGATTACTGATACAAAGAGAAAGCTTGCTGCCAAGTTTGAGATGAAGGACCTGGGTATGATGCATTACTTTGTAGGTATGGAGGTGTGGCAGAGTGTGAATGGAATCTTCCTTGGACAAGGGAGGTATGCAGTAGAGATCCTAAAGAGGTTTGGGATGATGGACTGCAAGATTATTGCCACACCTGTGGCATCAAACCTGAAGCTATTGAATGATGCTTCTTTAGAGATAGTTGATGCTACGATGTATCGTCAGATGATTTGGTCATTGATGTACTTGATGGACACGAGACCAGACATTTGCTTTGATGTGAACACCTTGAGCCAGTTTTTGACAGATCCAAGAAATGTTCACTTGATTGCTGCAAAGCATATTCTGAGGTACTTGAGGGGTAAAATTGATTATGGGCTCAAGTATGATGTGAATCAAAAGATTAACCTGGAGGGTTATGTTGATTCAGATTGGGCAGGTAGGCCATCGATAGGAAGAGCACCTCAAGGTGTTGCTTCAGTATGGGATCAAGTGTGATCTCTTGGTTTAGCAAGAAGCAATCCTGTGTGGCACTAAGTACAGTTGAAACATAGTATGTTGTAGCTTTTTCAGCTAGTTGTGAGGCAGTATGGCTGCAGAATCTACTGTGTGATTTATTTGATCTCCAGATGGATGCTACTTGTATACATTGTGACAGCCAAAGTTATGTAAAGTTGTCAGAGAATCTAGTGTTCCATGACAAGTCGAAGCATATCGAGATCATGTATCACTATATCAAGGATATGGTACAGAGGGGAGCAGTGAAGCTCCAATATGTTGTGATGGAGGAACATATAGATGATGTGTTGACGAAGCCATTAGCTAGAGTGAAGTTCAAGTACTTCAGGGAGAAGCTTGGTTTTCTCCAGATAGAGGTTTCCTCCAAGGGAAAGTGATGAGTCCCATAGCCATTCTGACATGGTGAGAGGATTGGTTCCTTCCATGGTCAGATATAAGGGCTGAGCCATTCTGCTCATGTCTAAAGGATTAAGTTCCTCCCATGACAGATGTGAGAGCTGGCCATTTTGTCGAGTAGGACAGATGTAAGGGATACCGCCATTCTGATGAGAAGGTCAGATGTAAGGGCAGTACCATTTTGTTCATGGCTAAAGGATTAAGTTCCTCCCATGACAGATGTGAGAGCTGTCCATTCTGTCGAGTAGGACAGATGTAAGGGCTACTACCATTCTAACGAACAGGTCAGATGTAAGGGTAGTGCCATTCTGTTCATGGCTAAAGGATTAAGTTCCTCCCATGGTAGATGTGAGTGCTGGCCATTCTGTCGATCAGGACAGATGTAAGGGCTACCACCATTCTGACGAGTAGGTCAGATGTGAGTGCTGGCCATTCTGATGTAGGATGAGCTCCTACATAGATATAAGGGCTACCACCATTCTGAAGAGTAGGTCAGATGTGAGTGCTAGCCATTCTGATGTGACTATAGGATTAGGTCCTATATGATTAGATATAAGGGCTACCACCTTTCTGACGAGTAGGTCAGATGTGAGTGCTAGCCATTCTGATGAGTAGGTTAGAGATAAGGGCTACTACCTTTCTAACGAGCAGATCAGATGTGAGTGCTAGCCATTCTGACAAGTAGGTCAGATGTAAGGGCTACCAAAGACCTACGAGGAGGTAGGCATACACCCAGCATGAAAGAAGGTTGTCTCTATAGAACTTCCTATGACAAGATAGCACACACATGATGATGACCAGGTGAGATATATATCGAGCTATGATCCAGATCCAGTTATGATGACTCCGAGATATCCAGATTGAGTGATGATCCAGATCCAGCAGTGATGATCTAGATCAAGAGATGATCCAGATCCAGTGATGATGTCCCATGATGATCCAGATCGAGTGATGATCCAGAAGTAGTGATGTTGATCCAGATCGAGAGATGATCCAGATCCAGTGATGATGTCCCATGATGATCCAGATTGAGTGATGATCCGGATCCAGTGATGTTGATCCAGATCGAGAGATGATCCAGATTCAAAGAATGAAGATGAGTTGAAGAAAAAGATGACTTGAATACTCAGAAGACTCGAGTAGTAGATGATGAGATGATCCAGTTGATACAGAGAAGAAGACCAGTGCTAAAAATTGTGTCAAAAGAATACCTTCCTAGTTAAGAGGGAGTGTTGATGTATTTGTAACTTTGGAATGTATTCATCTATGTATCTTATGTATTGTAACCCAATGTTTATTCTGGGATGTATCTATTATGTATTTGAGTCGTGTTTTCATGCCCCGATGTTCCGATCAGGAGGATCAATAATGTAAATAAGTCATATCAAGTCATAGTGGGTAACCCTCCGATTGTGTAAGGGTTAAAGTCCCCGCAGTTCTAGGGAACTAGGGTTATTAGACTCTCCAAGTAGAGGATGGCCCTAGTAGGGTTTTAGTCATGCTGGGATTAGTATAAATAGAGATCCAGGATCTCTATTTAGCACACATCACTCACACACTCAAGTGTAGTGCATATTTGAGGAAGGAAAGACACTGAGGCTAGACAAGAAGAAGATTACTCCTGTCAAGAGTGCATCTTACTCTTTTGGGGTTTTACATCTTGTGCTGATTCTATCTCTGAGGAAGTTGTGGGGTTTTCTCCATTTATGGTTTCCCTGATCAAAAACACTGTGTTCATTGTCTCTTGTGTTTGATTGCTGTACTTGTTATTCTCTCAGTAAATATTTTAACATAATGCTAGCTTAATGTTGAAAAACTAACACCAAGAACACCCATTCACGACCCTCCATTAAACCCCCACACCCTAAAAAATGCTTAAGGATGAAGAAAAGGGCTTAAAAACCCCAAAAAGGAGCCTAAATAACTCTCCTAGGGGGTAAATCCTCCAGAAAGGGCCTAAAACCCCTAAAAGGAGCCAAAAACCCTAAAAGGAGCTAAAGTTAGGGTGAAAGGGGCTAAATCCCAGACCAAGGGCTTAAAACCCTAAAACCCCAAAAAATATATAAAAGGAGTGTGGGGGCTCACTCTCAAACACACTTTTCCCTTGCATACTGTTATGCTTCCCGTGGATGCCCTAAGACCTCTTTGCCTCTCAAGCCACCCACATCCCCCTCTCTTCCACTCGCATTCCCCATTGAGCCATATCTCCTCCTCCATTGCTGAGTGAGATAGGGAGGTGCTTCCTCACAGCCAGGGCATGGTGGTCCATTTCACCAAAGGAGAGGTATAAAATTCTTTACTTATGTGTTTTGTTTAGTAGTTTAGTTGTTTTCTAACCCTTGTCTCTTTGCATTTTTTATTTCTAACATGTTTTAACATGTTTTTAGTTTCTAATAGTTGTTTGTAGGTAGCCAAGGAGAAACCCTAACATTGTTTCCAGAGGGGCTCATGGCCGTTTTATTTCTTGTTCTTTTCTTTTTTTCCTTTCCATTTTATTTCTGCATTTTCCACAAGCAGGAACCTACCCTTCTATCCTATAGGAATAAGGGAGCCATTCCTGCCCATGTAGCAAGGAGAAATCCCTAATACAGTCTCCTCTCGATAAAATGGATGATCAAGCTGCAAAAGATATGTAAAAAGGATCTTCTTAGCTATACATGAGACAAGCTTAGGATATATGGCTGATAACTCAAAGTCAGGGAGCCGACATAAAGCTCAATAAGGAAAGAAAAAATCATGAAAATGCAATTACAACTTGATATATACAAGGGAGTCCTAGAGAAATGGCTAGCATGAAGTTCAATAGGAGTATGAAGCTCTTGCTAAAGGACATGGTGGGACTAAAAAGGACTCCCACAACCTAAAGGAGAAATTTCAGCATGTGCACCAAATTCAAAAGAGGATCTAAATAGGGAACCCGTCTATAGGAAAGCTCTACCATTCACATAACACCACTTCTAATAGTAGCAAGAAGGTTTCGTGACATCATGGAATGGGTTCATACCTAAGGTTAATATGAAATGGTCATAAGGTCATGAAAAATGCAAGCAGATGTGAAATCCTAACCTATATGTCAGTTCAGACATTATGCCTGTAATAGGCTCGAATGAGTCAAAGACCTCGGAGAGAGTGTGAAAAACATAGACCCTACATGAAAACAATATTAGTCCAAAATAGATGGTAATAGTCAATAAAGAGTCCAAACTATATGATATATGGAGGATTAATCATGACAACTACATTAAAAAGAAATAGTGCGGTGGACGATGGGACATAAGAAGGAATGTAAAGTGTAGACCCAATGTTCACGTATCCACAACCACCCCCATAAGGGTGACCAATGGTGTAAATATAAAGTGAAGGGAATACAAATCCTCCACAAATGGAGTAGAGGATGGAATATGACCATTCCAAAATCCATGAGCACGGTAAGGGGTTGTGATGCCTCCAAGTCTGACACCAGCGTCCATACTAGGACAAAGGACAGGTGACAGGATACTAGGCATGTTGAAAATAAAAGGATATGAACTCAAGAGAGCATAAATATACTCAAGTAACCACAATCCCAAAGGCCAACTAGCACACAAAGAGCACACTCCTAAGAAAATCTATAGCCAAAATGCAAGCAATCCAAGGGGAGGATAAGTGAGCTCATGAATGCAGTAGATATGTCTCTCCTAGAAGAGGCTCGAAACTCCCATCCATCACAAGTGAAGGTATGTAGCCAATTATAGTGGCCCTCAACTTCAACACATATAGCGGTTATGATGTCCGACCCTTACCTATCCAGGACACCTGCAGAATAAACTCTGCAAATACCCCCTCAATTCCTAGGTAAGGAAACTAAGGTCACCTCAATATAATCAATTATTAGGAGTACAGTTGAAGGTGGGATCAAACATATGGGCAGGGTAGCAAAGGCCGAATCTTGAAAGCATAAACTAGTACCCCAAGGGTGCATCGACCATACCTCAAAGGCCCCCAAATATGAATACAATCCTAGAAATATCTCCGGTGCTCACAGAAAGTGACCAGGGGTCATCCCAATCACAATCGCGTGCACTACCTCATGCTTAACTCCCATGTAAGAGGAGTGTCCTAAGAAACACTAATTATACTAAGGGTTTCACACTCTCACTTGGCCAAATGCCTACTTGTTTTTTTTAGTGGTCTTGGAGAATTAACTCACAATGAACTATTCCAAGACCCTAAAACCTAATCTTGTTGATGCAACCTATAAAGGAATAGAGTGTAATTCATTTTATTAAGTGCTGATTTTAATTGGCTGTGATTACTCAAAGGGAAATGGTCGTGCAACTAATGAAGTTATGACTTAGTAGTGAAGTAAATATGCACACTTAACAAGCAATGCCAAGTGCAATTGTGTAGAATGAAAAAAATGGTATACCACTACATGAGATGCAATATTTTTCCTTTCAAAATGTCAATGAAATCCTTCCTAAAATGAAAGCCTAAACATAACTCTCATCCAATCAATCCAATGCAAGTACCTACTCAAATCCATATGCAAAAAATGCAACCACTTTGTATTTTTCAAAATAAAAGAATGAAGAATGTAATAAAATTCATCTAAAACTCTTAGTCTCTGCAACAAGTATAAAACACAAGCCCAGCAAGACATCAAGACAAAAAAAAGTAACGCACTAATTGAAAAAAAAGATAAATGACTAGAATCACTTTCAAAGAAAAATCAATAAAAAAGAGGTCTCTAGTCACAAAAGAAGAATTCAACAGACAACATCAATACCCAGGAAGACCCAACCACACTCACAACCCACCCAACAACTTCCCACAACATCAAACTCAACCAAAAGGGAGGATGTACATGACTATTCAAAGGACAGTAGCATATCTACGTGACTTTTGGCCCAAAACCTGCATGTATACGTGGATTTTGGCCAAAAAACTACATGTATACACAACTTTTGGCCAAAAACCTGCATATGTACGCGACTTTTAGCCAAAAACATGCGTATATAGAGAAGACAGTGGTAAAATGCAGGCCAAGGTTCAAACTAATCTAGGGGAGTGTCAATGGATGAACATACTACTAAACGTGACACAGAAACATGGAGAAACAAAGAGCAAGTCAAACCCATTGTGCCACCAATCCCAAAAGAAAAACAAGGAACATTCCCAGTGGAGTCGCCAATTCTGTTATAGAGAGAAACTTCCTATGGATTGGGGTGTACCACAACAGACAACTAGACACCAAAAATCAATCTTTCCCAATATGAAAGATAAAACAAACATCTAACACTAATGGATATCGCATTGTACCTTTTTTCAAACAGTTGAAGTAGATCCCCATTGAGCTTTTCCAATTCACACCTGCCTTAGCAATTCACTCTCAAAAACAACAAAAAGACAAGCATGCTATATAATGAAGTGTTAGACCTACTCTAGCATATATATTCATCAATGTATAAGAAAGTAAACATATTGATGGATTCAATATTTATTCAATTGAACATTAATTGGACAGAAAAATATATTTCTATTAATAAAATCAAAAATTACAAAAGTGACAACCTCTTTCGGAACGTCTAGGAACCGGAGTAACCGAGTCCTCCACATGGGCCTCCACCACCACAATCCTCCATCTCTTGATAGTAAGCTCACAAGACAAAGGCAAGCTTGGAAAAAACACAAAGTTATCCAAAGGGACAAAGGGATGCAGACTCAAGTACAAACAAATTGAGGAAACAATGGACTATAGTTTATTTGCTCTTCAATTCATCCTCTTCAATGTATCCAAGGGGTTCCTTATATATCACCCCAAAAGGGAAATGGAGGGTCGAATCTGAGCATTCTCAAGGACTTTGGAAGGCCAAGAGTCAAGTGGTATAGACTCATATGAGGAAAAATCCAAAACTATTTGGCTTTATGCACACATCCTGATGTACGTGGGTTTGAGGTCAAAAGTCACATGTACACGTGAGTATGAGGTTAAAAGTTGCCTACAGAAATAAACATGGGTTTTTGAGGGATTATCTTGGAACATCAAAGGATAATATAAGTCCATGGGGTCTAAATAGTCTGCAGTGGGATAGGGAAGGCCATAAATATGTGATCTACCATGTGTGGTAAAATCAGCTGTAACATCCATAGGAAGAATTCACATGTTGTCATCGCTCAACTTCATTTCATTCACATGCAACATTCAATGGTATCCACTACTCCCTTGGATCTAAAACAATTTTTGGATTGATATGCATGTGTCTTTGTTGAACCAGTGGGGTTTCCACCTTCAAGACCATAGGACCATCGTATTATGTACCTCCCTAGAAGAGTCTTGTTAGGATTTAGGATTGACTTCTATAATGATGTTATTTACATTAATTTCCCATATTATATACCTTAATTTAATACATCTATGTCCAATAAGGTTGTCTTTTACCTTTTTTAATAAATTAAAATATGGTAATTGTAAAATAAGCCTAATATGTTATTTTTAATGTATTAAATGTGCAAATGATAAACATTTCGATATTTCATTTGACCCTTCTTTCGGTCCTAGGCTCCGAACTGATTTTGATAGCATGTTCTTGTTGGTTAAATGGATTGACTTACTTTCTTAACAAATTTCCCTTTATCCTTTCTAAAACATGTCATACTCGCATACATAAATTAAAACCACTGGTTTATAATAATCTTTTAAATTATCCAAATAAATAATTATAGCTATAGAATCAAAAGCATTATTATTTATAAATAAAACTTAAATCATAAAATAACATTATAAAACAAAACTTTGTTAGGATATTTAGACACTTAGGAGTTATTTAAGATCAACTTGTGTAATATATCCGTTAGGTAAAAGTGTGTTTCTTTAGTATGCATTTGTAAATATTCTAATTCGACGGTCATGATATGTTCTAGACATAGAGTGTTCCGACGATTCAACTTCTCTTAGACCATACCTACCATTGATCCGTGGCTTAACACCCGATTGGTCTATGATCTCTATTTAAAGAGAATAGAAGGTCCTTGGCTAGTTGATTGATTATGAGAAGCTCATGTAACTTTCTTTCTTTTGCATAAGAAATTGCTCCAAGTACCTATTGTTAGGGCGTGCACCTCAACGGTCCTTAAGATGGGTAACTCCACGGGTTTGACTGAAAATAGTCTTAGGGGTATCGGGGGTTAAATCAAAGTCTTCTATTGTAATAAACCCGCGGCTTAAGGCCAGGGTTAGGGTTTTGGGTGCCCATGGTATTGAATCCATGTTTTTGTAAACAGTGCGCTATAAATAGGCATTTGTGTAAATAAGAAAGGTTAGGTTTTATGATGTAAGAAATACTAAGGCGAAGTTAAGGCTGATTTTTTAAGGAAAGGTTAAGTCCCAGCTGTGTGCGTGGACGACCTCTGCAGCTGTGTGCGTAGAGGCCTACTGCTGTGTGCGCGGCTGTTAAGGACTAAAGGGATCTGCAGCTGAGTGCACAGATCAAACTGTGGTTTTGTAGCAAGTTTAATAAAACACAGTTTGTGGACGTAGCCCCTACACTGGGGGTGAACCACTTTATATTTGGTGTTGTGGTTTCTTGTGTTGTTTCTATTTCTGTTGTCTTTATGCATTAATAACTATATACATTTGATAACTTAGATCACTGCTAATAACAAGCTTCGCTGTGAATTCCCTGTAGTGAGTTAAGCAAGTCACAGTTGTTTATCTATCTGCGAAGTTGTATAAAAGTGAATGACACAGCTGTGTAATTATTGATTAATAAGTTTAGTAAAGGCTAAGGTACAGTAATATCCCTCTCTGCTTGCAGAAACCTGATTCTGCAGCACCCCATTGCTGTTTCAGGTGAGACTGCAACCTGTGTGCAGGTTGTTTCCGACAGGGACAACACAGTGGGTCTTTTGTTGGTGCGACATAAAAGGATTAAACCCGGGTCTGCCCTATTGCCCAACAAATTGGTTCCATTTCCTAGACTTGAACCCGGGTCTCTCGGGATGGATAAGTATCGCCAACCCGACCAAAGGATGGGGTTGCAGATGGACCCACAAGGCCTTATTCCGCACCAATATCAAGCAGCAGAAAGAAGCGGGCAGCCGGCCACTAGCAGGAAGGATTCCAGGAACCAGCGCACAATGTCTTCGCTAAGCAAATTTTACCACCAGCCGAGCAGATAAGTGCCCCGGGACGGGACACTGGTGAGTCTTAGGGGCCTGTTAAGGCGCGCACCTCAATGGTCCTTAAGATGGGTAACTCCGCGGGTTTGACTGAAAATAGTCTTAGGGGTGTCGAGGGTTAAATCAAAGTCTTATATTGTAATAAACCCGCGGCTTAAGGCCAGGGTTAGGGTTTTGGGTGCCCATGGTATTGAATCCATGTTTTTGTAAACAGTGCGCTATAAATAGGCACTTGTGTAAATAAGAAAGGTTAGGTTTTATAATGTAAGAAAGACTAAGGCAAAGTTAAGGCTGATTTTGTAAGGAAAGGTTAAGTCCCAGCTGTGTGCGTGGATGACCTCTGCAGCTGTGTGTGTAGAGGGTTTTTGTAAGAAGATTGAGAAAAGATCTACAGGTGTGTGCGCAAAGGCCTGCTGCTATGTGCGTGGCTGTTAAGGAATGAAGGGATCTGCAGCTGAGTGCGTAGATCAAACTGTGGTTTTGTAGCAAGTTGAATAAAACACAGTTTGTGGACGTAGCCCCTACACTGGGGGTGAACCACGTTATATTTGGTGTTGTGGTTTCTTGTGTTGTTTCTATTTTTGTTGTCTTTATGCATTAATAACTGGATACATTTGATAACTTAGATCACTTCTAATAACAAGCTTCGCTGTGAATTCCCTGTAGTGGGTTAAGCAAGTCATGGTTGTTTATCTATCTGCGAAGTTGTATAAAAGTGAATGACACAGCTGTGTAATTATTGATTAATAAGTTTAGTAAAGGCTAAGGTACAGTAATATCCCTCTCTGCTTACAGAAACCTGATTCTGCAGCACCCCATTGCTGTTTCGGGTGAGACTGCAACCTGTGCGCAGGTTGTTGCCGAAAGGGCCAACACAGTGGGTCTTTTGTTGGTGCGACATAAAAGGATTAAACCCGAGTCTGCCCTATTGCCCAACACCTATTTGGCTGGGGCCATGGACTGTTTCCCTCTCGAGGGTTTTAACCACATGACAAACATTGGTGTATTGATTTGTGATCTGTTTGTGTGAAGCGGTTGTTCTTGGTGTTTGGTCCTTTGGGAGTACCCTGTGTACCCTAACATGGTATCAGAGCTTTTATGAAGAGCCGCTTTCGGCTTTGATCAAGATCCGGAACCGGTGTTGCCAAAAATTTGAAATGGTTTTTGGTTCTTCTATGCATTTGTGGCCTGTGAGAGCTGTTCCATTGCATTCGGAGTGCCGTTTCCATTGGGAAATAGTTTTTGTTTCACCGAAAACCGTTTCTGTTTGCTCCAGAAACACCCATTTCGGCAAATCTGAAGGTATAATGTTACAGTGATGGATTTGTTTTATTTTTTTTAAATCTCTCATATTTTATCAGTGTTATTATTAGATCCTTTTGTTTTAGTCTTGGACTATTTCCTTCCCTGGCTTCGTATGCTCTTTGCCGTGCACCTTGTGCAATCGCGGAGAATCAGAAACAGTGAGGGAAAGTTTTTTTTCTTGTCTTCTCGGCTACGTATGCTCTTTGCCGTGCACCTTGTGCGATCACGGCAAATCAGAAACAACGAGAAAACTTGAAAACGTAGAATTTTCGGGTAAGCTAACCAAGATCTAACCCCATTGTGTGGAACAAGTTTTTTTGTTTTTGTTTTTCATTTTTTTTTGTGATTTGCAGGAAAAGAAAGCAAGCACAGAAAACGAGAGAGAAGAGTAAAAAAAAAAAGCCCCCTTCCTCTTTCCATAGTTTTACGTACCTTTTAAATTTAGCTCACTTGGTCCAAAGTTGATTTACACCTTGATAAGTCTTGAGTTCAAATCTTATCAAGCTGTTTTTTAGTGCATGTAATTTCTATTTTCAAGTTACTTTATTGTAAAAGTGCATCTCACATTAATAAAATAAAATAAAAGTGAGTCACTTAAGTCTTTTAATTTATTGCCGCACTATTTAAAAGTACATTATTGTAAAAGTGAACCTCACTTATTCTACAAAAGTGATTCACTTCAAAGCAACTTTATTGTAAAGTGATTGTCAAATGTTGATCTTTGGAAGAGGGGGGTTCTTTTTTTTAGTTGGTCAAGTTAATATCTGCCACGTCACTATTGGGGACATCTTCAACATTTCCTTTGATCAAGCATAACTTCATCATCCGGAATTAGTTTTAAGTGCCGTTTTTTTTTTAAACCTCATATTTTTTTGAGCTCTTTGCATCCAGATAGTTAGTTTCTGTTCTTTTAGCCATTATTTTACAGTATGGTCTCCCCTTGTGATATTATACTTACAAGTTCTAACTATTTCTCATGGAAATCTTGTATGGAGGATGTTCTGCGAAGTAGGGGACTTTTCAGGATAACCTCAGGGAAAGAAAGAGAACCCACTGATGATGATAAGAAAATTAAATGGGCAAATAGATGTGATGAATCTCGTGGATTGATTGGGATGTCAATCTCTACTGATTTACGATTTCAGATATCTGGAATTGATGAACCTGATAAAGCTTGGGAAAAGTTGGAATCTATGTTTGGTAAACACAGTGAAATTCATGGTCATCAACTTGCAAATGAGTTGCTTTCCTTGAATCCAAATGATTTTTCATGCATTCAAGACTATTTATCTAAATATAAAACTCTTAGACTATTATGTGCCGAATGCAAGATTAAGAAAGAAGACAAACAATGTATTTATCATATTCTTTCAAAACTTGGACCTACATATTCTGTTTTTGTATCTACATTCTACTCCATGAAAGAATCCTTGCCTGCAGCTAGCTATCAAGAGCCTAGCCTTGAATCCTTTTGTGATTCCTTAATTAGAGAGCAAGATAAGCTCATTCATCTTGTAATAATTAACAATGCAGATACATCTGGGAAAGCCTTATTGTCCAAACAGAAAGAAAAGTCCAAGCCTCCCAAGAAACATAATTCTTGCAATAATAAGCCAAACAACAAGGGTCCCAAACCCTCTCAGTCAGCTCCTCCTTTAAAAAATGACAAAGGATCCAAGCAAAAAGGAAAGAAGACTGAGCGTCATTGCAATTTTTGTGGGAAAGATAATCATGATGAATCTAAATGTTTTAAGAAGATGGCAGCCTTGGAAGCAGCAATGAAGAAGCACCACATCAACCTAGATTCGTCTTCAGAATCTAACACTCATGGACATGCACTTTGTGCTTCTGGTTACTCTTATACTGCATCTTCTTCTTCTACCTCAAATGAATGGCTCATTGATTCTGGAGCATCTTATCATATGGATAAGGATAAAGCCATCTTTTCTACTATGCATGAATGTAACACCAAACAAATATTTGTTGGTGATGATAGATCTCTAAGTGTTGTAGGATCTAGAACAGTTCCAGTAGAAAATGGTCATTTCAATGATATATTATGTGTTCCAAAAATTTCCTACAATTTGTTATCAGTCTATCAAATTACTCATTCAGGTGAAGGTAAAACTGTGACGTTTACACCTCACCAAGTTGTAATCAAGGATTTTAAAATTCCTCAAAATATCCTTGCTACTGGAACTGTTGATGACATTACCAGGTTGTACAAATTTAACAACTTTGGGTCATCACCTTTTCCTTTAGTTTTTGTTTCTCATAGTGATAACTTGAGAAAACTTTGGCATGAGCGATTTGGTCACTTAAATTATCACTCATTGCAACAACTATGTAAAGACAATATGGTGACTGGTCTTCTGCTGGTATCTTGCAAGGATGGTGTTTGTTCCAGTTGTGTACTCGGAAAACATCATCGGGACAGTTTTGACAAACGTGCCTCTTGGTATGCCTCGGTTCACTTGGAGCTTGTGCATAGTGACTTGTGTGGTCCTCTTCCATCTGCTTCATTTTTTGGTTTCAAATATTTCTTAACTTTCATTGATGACTACTCCAGACACACTTGGGTTTACTTCCTAAAACTTAAGAGAGAAGTATTTAACATGTTCTTGGCCTATAAGGCCCTTGTTGAAAAACAATTTGGTCATCAAATTATTAAGTTAAGATTTGACAATGGAGGAGAATATGTTAACAACAAGCTCACTA
>LPNX010674520.1:185609-247988 GCA_001517045.1 Pseudotsuga menziesii | reverse complement strand
CTTGGTCTCCAAGTCTTGCAAACCAAAGAAGTAATCTTTCTTTCCCAGTCTAAGTATGCTTGTGACCTTCTTTGTCGCTTCCACATGGAAGATTGTAAACCAACCCCTTCTCCCTTCCAGTCTGGAGTCAAGCTTTCTACCACTTGTACTTCCCCTGAAGTAGATGCCATCTTGTATCATTAGCTTGTTGGTATTCTTTTATACTTGACTCATTCTCGTCTTGACCTTTCCTTTTTCGTTGGTCATGTTGCCCATTATATGAAAAATCCTCATGAAAGTCAATGAAAAGCAGCAAAAAGAATACTTCGATATATTCGAGGTACAATTCAGTTTGGGATTCATTACAGTACAGGGGGGAAACCTTTGTTGGTTGGTTTCACTAATTCAGATTGGGCCGATGATCCTGATGATCGAAAGTCTACTGTAGGTTATGTTTTCAGTCTAGGATCTGGACCTATCACTTGGGCTTGTAAGAACCAACAATCTCTTGTTCTTTCTTCAGCAGAAGCAGAATATCAAGCTGCAGTTAATTCCAGTCAGGAAGCTTTATGGCTTCGACAGATTCTTTCAGAGTTTTGATTCGAGCAGCAGCATCCTACTCCATTTTGGTGCGACAATCAAAGTGCCATCAAGCTTGCCAAAGATCCAGCTCTACATCAGCGCAGCAAACACATTGAGCTACACATGCACTTCATCAGAAATCTTATTCATGATCATGTTATTGAAGTGCTCTATTTTCCTACAGATGATCAAGTTGCAGACATCTTCACCAAGTCTCTTACAGAAGCGAAGTTTTCTAAACTTCGGTCTATGTTAGGAGTTCAGGAATGTGTCTCTAAGGGGGGATAGGCTCTAATGCCTCCTTCCTTCTCCTAATAGTGTCACTTTTGTAAATCCTTCAATCCTATCCCAAGTTGTTCTTAAGGGGGGATGTTAGGATATTTAGACACTTAGGAGTTAGTTAAGATCAACTTGTGTAATATATCTGTTAGGTAAAAGTGTGTTTATTTAGTATGCATTAGTATGCATTTGTAAATATTCTAATCCGATGGTCACGATATGTTCTAGACATAGATTGATCCGACGGTTCAACTTCTCTTAGACCATACCTACCATTGATCCGTGGCTTAACACCCAATTGGTCTATGATCTCTATTTAAAGAGCATAGAGGGTCCTTGGCTAGTTGATTGATTATGGGAAGCTCATGTAACTTTATTTCTTTTGCATAATAAATTTCTCCAAGTACCTATTTGGCTGGGGCCATGGACTGTTTCCCTCTCGAGGGTTTTAACCACGTGACAAACATTGATGTATTGATATGTGATCTGTTTGTGTCAAGCGGTTGTTCTTGGTGTTCGGTCCTTTGGGAGTAACCTATTTACCCTAACAAACTTTAAAATAAAAAAGTAATAAAAAATACAATACAAACATATACATAAATACAAACATATTGAATAAAAGTGAACTCTTAATTAAGTTACCACTTTAACTTTCATGAATTATATGGTGGAAAGCGTTCACATCTTAAGTTTTAATATATGAATATTTTAATTGTATGCAGATGTCTCCTTATTTTAAATGGACTATATGGTGATATCACACACTAATATATGAAGCAAGGTATATTGTGTAAGGATTAACGGAGAAGACATTCAACAAAACAAAGAATGGATCAATATAAGCAACAAACTCATAAATGGATGGTGATTCAGCCAATAGAACTCAAGCACCCAGCCGTCAATGTGGCCAACAACCCAACATAAATTTCACTCAGAATTTGGATTTATGAACTAATTCTAGTTACAGGTCATTCAGACACCCATTCAGACCTTCATTCGATTCTGTCAAAAATGTGTTTTTAAGAGAACAAAATTTTATTATGGATTTTCCAAAAAATAGAGGTGAAACTAAAAATTCCGGTGCATGGGTTTTGTTCTGAATATGCCCATTTAGGGCCTCGCGAGAAATTTTGCAAACATTCAAAGCCATTTCGGAGAAATGTGTGGTTCCTTGAAATGGATTTGCCAAGAAAATGGCAAAACGTGGTTGGTCATTTTTCTGAGTTTGTTCTTGTTTTGATGGGTCGTTGTTATAGCAGTAAAGACCTTCTATTTTTAGAGAGGTCGACCACTCAAAGGATCCACTTGCTCTCCTTTGTAAAAAATATATATAAACATGCTCAGGGTTATGAAGAAAGGGGAGGAAATCATTGTATAAGCCTCACTTCAATTTTTAATAAAATATATGTTTCAGCTGTTGATGAATTCGTGTCTGTTGGTGATTGATCTGACTTAGATACAACCCCTGATTGCTGAGAAGGGCCCCTCAATAACCATATTTTATTTTATTGTTATTCCATTTTCAGTATATGTATTTAACTGGGCTTTCTTGTGAATGATGTTTTTTTGTTTCATGTAATATATTTTTGTTGTTAACATAATTTATGCTTCCATAATTTAAAGTGTCTAATGATACATAGTTTTTTTTAGCTTTCGTTCTAGTTTTACATTGCAATTAGATAGAGTTTGATTATTTAAGAATTTCAAGTTAGTTTGTAATCAAATTTAGCTCTGTTTATTCTTGTGTAGCTGTAAATTAAATTAGTTTACTTTTCCACTCTGTTTTATTATGCAATAGAAATGGTTTCTTTCCTTAGATATAAATTAGTGTAGTTTCTCTCTTATTATTTCCACTTTAAATAGCTTATTTTTTGTTTTTCTTGCACCATAGACTAATATGCATAAACTAGTTGGCATTAGGATCATTTAGTTTGTGTATTTTCATAGTTTACATCATTTTTTCTAATCCGGTCTCTCTCTGAACTGTCTTATGGACTGTCATCCAGACTTTAATATTTTCTGTTTTATTTTTTATGCTTGTTTAAAGTTCAATTTCTTAGGTTTTCGAATTGTAGTGTTTCTTGTAGTTAAGCAACATTTGTATATGTAGTTAGAACCTTGTTTTGAATGGAATAATGTTTTGCTTAAGCTTCATATTCATTTTTAGTTATTCCTTATCTTTTAGCTTGCCTTAGTATTCCTTTCTAGTTGTACTTTGATATGTAGTCAATACTTTATGTCTGATTCCTTAACTTGTTACTGTTATAGAACTCATCAATTTCATTCTTAGTTTATTTTACTTCATCTTTGTCAAGGTTGATTTTGGATTAAAGCTTGGTAATTTCATTTTCAAAATGGTTTGATAATAAATCTCCATTCAAGCATAGGATTTGCTCTTCTCATTTACATAATTGATGAAGATGTTCATGGATTGGATTTGATTCAGAAATAGAATAGCCTTCTTAAGTTTTAGATTGAACTTACTTCTAATTCATTTCCATATGGATGAATAATAGTTCCAATGTTTAAAATCACTTGTAATTGGTCACTTTTTAGTTTGCACCTCTTTGTAGAAATTAAATTAGATTTACTTCCATTTTGTTTCTCTGTCACATTTGAAAATAATTTTGATAGTTTCCCTCAAAATCCTCAAGGAGAGTGGAATTAGATAACTTAGCTCAATTTGCTTATGAATCATTCATTGTTTTCTCTTAAATTTATAGTTAACTGATAATTTGTATTTCTTGTAGTAACTAAGTGAATTATCTTTTTCATGATAGTATAATTCCTCGTTTCAAATATTAGTTGTACATGAAATTATATTGAAGTTAGATTTCTGAATTTGTTTCATGGTTTAAGTTTGAATATACTTTTCCATTTTCAGTAATTGTCAAGTAATTTCCATTTTTCGTGAGTAGCTTATTTTCAATTAAGTCTCGCTTTTCAGACTAGTATTTTCTTTTGTAATTCCCGTTCTTGTTTATAAGGTAAAAGTAGTATAGTTTGATACTATTCTGATCTGTTTGATAATTTGGGTAGATTAACTGCTTCTTATTATCTTAGATTAGTTCAATCCTTAAATCCTACACATATAGTGTTTGCATCTCATAAGCTACCTTCCTGGGTTGACAATAAAGTTTTGAATTAGATAGAGCATATTTTACCCAACATTTTGGCGCCATCGTTGGAGAGGTGCTAAAGGGATTGGAGTCTAGGTAGATAGGGGTAGATGGGCTGCCTTTACATTACACAATAAGGGGGGGGGGGGAGAATGGTAAAGCGAAAGGTAAGAACATGCGCATCCACTATAGTGGGGTTCCCCAAAGCCTTGCTGTTCCCTTTTTCACACAAGTGTGTTTACTTCACAAAGTTTGATTTATTTTTCTTAAGTGTACTTTTATTTTTGCAACTGTAGATAGTTTACTTTCCCATAGTTAAGTGTAATTTTCTTTCTGCAAATGTAGATAGTTTATTTTTACATATTTTAATTTCATGCATGTATGCTTTTATTATGAAAATTTAGGCATTTTACTTTTGTTTTTACAATTTACTCTTATGCAAGTGTGGTTTTCTATCTATATGAGTGTGTTTACTTTCCACAAATTAATTTCATATAGGTTTTTTAGTGTGTTGTGTTTAAATAAAAAAAAAATTAGTAGTAGATAGTTTCTCAAAAACACATAAAATTTTTGGGTGCTATACGAACCCCAAAGCCTAATCCTTGTGTGAAGTGGGACCTATCAACCAACCAAATGGATTCAAAGTTGGTCATTAGTATGAGAGAACTTTCTCAACTCCTAGCAACAGCCAGGATCTCAATCTCTACCTCTCAAGAAGAGAAGCTCTTGATAATAGTTGAGAGCTTATCAACCACTCCTGAAATAACAAATGGACCAAAACCCCAAGAACTACAAAATTATGCTCTTTGCGTGACTGCAAAAGAAGCTGATACATTGGGGATTACATCCAAAGGAGAGCATCCAAAAATCGAAGAGTTCTCAATACACATGACAATAGATCCATCATGTGCTCAAACAACTGCTCAACTAGAAGAAGAGGGTCTGTATGACATAATGAAAGAAGGTGAGTACCAAGACTGCATCGAAAGCTGGTTCCAAGAGGTAACCCGACCACAACACCATTCCTTCATTCGAAACTTATTGATTCCAAGAAAAGTAAGTTGGTTGAGCTTCCACATTCAGGTAATCACTGCAATAACCTTCGCATATGTGGATAAAGGTATATTTCCTATGTTGCTTCGCACTTGGTTACATTAGAAGAGCTCGTATACTTGAATAAACATGTTTTGTTTCTTCTTAGGATAGGAAAATATGTATATAAATAAAACATTGCATGTTTATCTTAAAGATTTATGCAACTTTGTTTTTTGTTTTTTTTTTCAATAAAAGAACTAAGACGAAGATAATGTTAATAATTAAACCAAAACAATTTTACATCATTAATTATTTCCATACATGCATATTTTTACTATAACTGTTGCTTAAGACTAACTTTAAATATCATGAGGATTTACCATAGGTTTAAGGTTTATCCAAAAACCTAGAGGTCACTCTACATCCTAGCTTCATTATCAAAGATTGTTATTTAAAGCATTTTTTATCACAAAGTAGCATAAGGGTGAATGAAATTCATAGTTTGTGGGGAACAATACTATAACTTTATATGAAATAGGTAAGATTTGGGACTAGAGACACCTTTCATTCATTATCTTATGGCTCCATCCACTTCACATTAATAAACTCATACATCTATGTCTTTGATTTGGTAAGCTCACTTCCAGTGTTCAATATATTGGGAGAAATATATTTATTTGGTTCAAAAAGTTTTAAATAAATTATCCTCCAACGCATATACCATCCCAACCTATAGCATAGTTTTCAGATTTGCTCCCCCATTCACTCCTTCATAGGAAAATTTAATTGCCGAAAATATATAGGGAGTGGAAACACTAGGACAAGAGCCTCTGATGCAAAAAGGGTTTAATAGGTTGACACACCAAAGTAATGGACATGATTTCTAGAAGCGGGTATTGGCCTATGGTATGACCAGGTAAACCTAACAAGTTACTGAACATTCCTAACTTAAAGAGGGGAATCTACATGGAGAGGATAATTTATGCAAAATATATGGTTTTGGTTATACCTCGATGTATGGTATTGTTTGTGAGTTTAAATAGAAAGGAGTATATATGGTTGATTTATAGTAAATGAAAATCATATATCTTCCATTTGAGAATGTTTGTAAGTTGCTCTTAAGACCCTGTTGTCTAATTCATACTATACCTAGGATGTCACTATCCTAGAAGTGGAACCCATAAGCCTAGAATCCTAATGAAATCAAATGCAAACTTTATTCATATTACTTGAATAACGATAAGACTTTGAGAAGTAGCATAAATTACCAATTTCTTGTAGGATTTATAGACTATATACATCCTCATGTTTTCTATCTAAGGAAAATCCCTTATCATGGCTTATATGTGGTCTCCGTGAGCATAAACTGATGAATTTGCATGTATTGAAGAATCCTCCTTAGTATGATATTACCTACTGACTCTTGTTTATCAAGAGTGTTGACATAAGATAATACAACCTAGTCTTAACTCATTCATTACACGCAGACATGGCATACCTTTGGTCTTGGGGAGGAGAGTCTCGATTTATGTGGTCTTCATAACCATGAATTACTACTAGTTGGAGGAATTGTATGTATTAGGAAATCTTAACCAATATGAATTTTTTTTGGTCTTCTCATAACATAACATTAATAATTTTTTTTCTTAAGTTCTAGTTTTCCATGTATTAATAAAGTTGGCTTAGTTTTGCTGAAAGATTTCCTATAAACTATTGATGATCAAATAGAGTTTTTGAATAAATTAAATACCACTTCTGATTCATTTATGGCAGGGGGACATTCCATACCTTTTTTCTGGGGGAGTGTTGGGCTTCAGGATTGTCTTCTATAATGCTATTATTTACATTAATTTCCTATCATGTCTACTATAATTTAATACATCTATGTCCAATAAGGTTGTCTTTTACTTTATTTTATTAATTAAAATATGGTAAATGTAAAATAATCCTAATATGTTATTTTTAATGTATTAAATGTGCAAATGATAAACATTTCAATATTTCATTTGACCCTTCTTTTGGTCCTGTGCTCCGCACTGAGTTTGATAGCATGTTCTTATTGGTTTAAATGGCTTGCCTTAATTTCTTAACAAATTTCCCTTTATCCTCTCTAAAACATGTCATACCTGCATACATAAATTAAAACCACTGGTTGATAATAAGCTTTCAAATTATCCAAATAAATAATTATAACTAAATAATCAAAATCATTAACTTAAATCATAAAATAACATTTTAAAACAAAACTTTAAAAGAAAAATAATAATAATAAATACAATACAAACATATATAAATACAAATTGTTATAGCTGATTTTACCACACATGGTTGATCACATATTTATGGCCTTCGTTGTCCCTCTTCAGACTCTTTAGACCCCATGGACTAATATTATCCTTTGATGTTCCAAGATCATCCCTAAAAAACCCCTGTTTATTGTTCTACATGACTTTTAACCTCATAATCGCGTGTACACGCGACTTTTGACCTCAAACCCATGTACATCAGGATGCGTGCATAAGTCCAAACATTTTTGGAATTTTCCTCATATGAGTCCGAATATCCTGACTCTTGGTATTCCAAATTCCTTGAGAATGCTTGGATTCGACCCTCCATTACCCTTTTGGAGTGCTATATAAGGAACCTCTTGGATACATTAAAGAGGGGGAATTGAAGAGCAAAGAAACAATAGTCCATTATTGCCTCAGTTTTCTTATATTTGAGTTTGCATCCCTTTTCCCCTTTGGAGCACTTTGTGTTCTTCCCAATATTTTGTTTGATTTGTGAGATTTCTATCAAGAGATGGAGGATTGAGGTGGTGGAGGCCCAGGTGGAGGACTCGGTTTTTCCAGTTCATAGACGTGCCGACAGAGGTTGTCACTCTTGTAATCTCTAATTTTATTAATAGAAATATCTTTTTCTGTCCAATTAATGTGCATTTTAATATGAATATTGTATCCATGGATGTATTTAATTGCTTATACATTGTTTAATATATATGCTAGAGTAGGTCTAACACATTATTATAGAGCATGCTTGTCTTGTGTGTTGTTGTTGAGAGCGAATTGCTAACACAAGCATTAATTGGAAAAGCTCAACGGGGATCTACTTCAACCATCCAGAACAAGGTATGATTCGATATCCCATAGTGTTAGATGTTTGGTTTCTCTTGCATATTGGGAAATATTGATTCCTGGTGTTAAGCTGTCTATTGTGGTACCCCCAATCCATAGGAAGTTTGTCTCTGCAACAGAATTGGTCACTCCCCTGGGGAAGTTCCTTGTTTTTGTTTGGGGTTGGGGGAATAATTTTCTTGATATTATTGACTTGATATTTGTTTCTCCTTGTTTCTGTGTCCCATTTTACAGTATGTTCATACATTGACACTCCCTTAGATTGGTTTGACCCTTGGCATGCTTTTTACCACTTTCTTCTCTGTATATGCAGGTGTTTGGCTAAAAGTCACATACATATGTGGGTTTTGGGCCAAAAGTCACGTATATATGGAGGTATTTGGCCAAAATCCGTGTATACATGAAGGTTTTTGGCCAAAACTCACGTACATATGCCGTTGTTCTTTATACAATTGCGTACATCCTCCCTTTTGGTTGATTTTGATGTTGTGGGAAGTTGTTGGGTGCGTTGTGAGTGTGGCTGGGTCTTCCTGGGTTCAGATGTTGTCTATTGACTGCTTCTTTAATGACCAAAGATCGATTTTTCATTGCTTTTTCTTTGAAAGTAGTTCTAGTCATTTATCTCCTTTCTTGTTTTACCATTAGTGCATTAGCCTTTTGGTCTTGGTGTCTTGGTTGGCTTGTGTTTTATACTTGATGTAGAGACTAAGTATTTTAATGAATTTTATTGCATTTTAATTATTTTATATTGAAAATACAAAATAGTTGCATTCTTACTTGCATCTCACATATGGATTTAAGGAGGTACTTGCACTGGATTGCTTGGATGAGAGTTGTGTTTAGACTTTCATATAGGAATGATTACATTTACATTTGAATGAAAAAATCTTTCACCTCAAGTAGTGGCATACCCTATTTTTCATTCTATAGAATTGCACTTGGCATTGCTAGATAGGTGTACATATTTACTTCACTGGTGAGTCATAGCTTCATTATTTGCATGACCATTTGTATTCACAGCCAATTAAAATCAATGCTTAGTAAAATGAATTACACTCTTTTCTTTTATAGGGTGCATCAACAAGATTAGGTTTTAGGGTCTTGGAATAGTTCATTGTGAGTTAATTCTCCAAGACTATTAAACACAAATGATTAGGTGTTTGTCCAGGTGAGAGTGTGAAATCCTTGGTATAATTAGTGTTTCTCAGGATGCTCCTCTTACACAGGAGTTAAGCACGAGGCATCATGCATGATTGTGATTTGGATGGCCCTCAGTCACTTTTGTGAGCGTCGAAGATATTTACAGGATCATATTCATATCTGGAGGCTTGTTTGAGTTTCAGGATTTTCTACCCTACCCATACGGTCGATCCTGCCTGTGACTGTCTGCTTGAAAATTGGTTATATTGAAGATGACCTTAGTTACCTTACTTAGCTATCACAATGGGCACTTGCAGAGGTTATTCTGTAGGTGTTCTGTCCAGGTAGGGGTCATACAACATAGTCACTTTACACGTTGAAGCTGAGGGCCACTATAATTCCTTACACACCTCTTCTTGTAGTGTATGGGAGTCTCGAGCCTCTCTTAGGTGAGGCATACCTACTACATTTTGGAGCTCACTTACCCTCCCCTTAGCTTGCTTGCATTTTGGCTGTAGATTTTCTTAGGAGTGTGCTCTTTGTGTGATAGTTGGTGTTTGGGATCCGGTTTACTCGAGTATATTTATGCTCTCTTCAATTCAGATCCTTTTATTTTTGGCATACCTGGTATCCTGTCACCCATACTTGGTCCTAGTACAAACCCTGGTGTCAGACTTGGGGGAATCACAGCCCCTTACCATGCTCATCGATTTGGGAATGGTCATATTTCATCCTCTACCCCATTTGTTGAGGATTTTTATTCCCTTCGCTCATTATTTACACCAATGGTCACCCTCACGGGGGTGGTAGTGGACATGTGAATGTTGGGTCTACACCTTACATTTCTTTTTATGTCCCATCATCCACCACATTGTTTTCTTTAAATGTAGTTTCCATAATGTAGGTTGATTAAAGCCTAATATTCTTGACCAATTACTCACCGATTGGTTCACTAAGCCATTTCTTCCACCCATTTCCTGGGATGTTTCCATGTGAGGTGTTGGTACTCAAGAGCAAGTCATCAGCCGAGATGAGTACCTAGACTTGGTTTATTCCTAGTTAGGAACTTTGTATGAACTGGTTCCAAATTTTCCCTATCCTACTTTGGGACCTTCAATACCTTCAACAAAACCACCAGCTGATGGGCTACTTTGGTTATTTTTAGACACAGTTGGCTACTAAATCCTTGAAAAAGATAAACCCAACTACTAGAAATACCATCACAAATCCCAAGAACACTTCTTATCCTGTTTCCTCTACCGAGGTAGATGCAAATCAATCCTCATAATCTTTGGGAACGAAGAAGAAAGGAAAGAGTAAATCAAATAAATTGAAAAATCAACAAGAGAGTATTAAAACACAAAACACATATGTTGTCAAGAATATAGTTGTCATTGACATCAAAGGTGTTCATGAATGACAAAAGAATAACCAATAGATATCGTAGTAGGATAATTTTAGCAAGGACAAAGGAAAATCAGTAACAGGGTTCATGACAAGACAAAATCAATAATAGGGTTGATGAGAAGAAAAAAAAGATCGATTGATAGATTCTTTGAGAAGAAACATGAATGGAATATGTTTCAGAATAACCTTTTGCATGTTTATCAATGATCGATCATTGTAAGGATTGATAATAAAGGAGACTTAACTCTATACATGCTTATATGGTTTAGATCATGGTAGGAGAAAATCCACGGTTGAAAGTTGATTTCACAGGTTGAAGTTACATCTAAGATAACCCAAAAATGCCTAAGTTAAGTCATCCTCATGATTGTAGAACATGTGGTGGAGATCTGAAGGTTCCAGAGATCTATGGCTAAAATGGATTTCACAAATTCAACTAGTAGGTGAGTTAACAGCTAAGATGGGAGTGAAATTTCATTAAGAAATGATTGACAACATGGATAGTCCAGATCATTCTAGATAAATTCGAAAGCCAATTTTGAGAAGATCGAGGGTGATGAATGATTTTCACACAAAGAAAAGAGAAAATCCACCAATCCGCATTTGATTATAGATCAAAGGTTAGGATTTAATCCATGAGGAAATATACGGTGGTCAATGATTTTTGCACAAAGAAAAGTGAGGATCCACAATCCACATTAGATTGTAGATCAACGAATAGAGGTGAACCCCCAAATAAATCAACGGTTCATAAGAAAAGTGAAAGGTAGAAAGTGAAAGATGAGAAATCAAGGTCTAGAATAATATGGGTTTCTGTAACCCAAAGTACGATAGGAGGAAAGAAGAAGGAGGAGAATCGCAAAAAGACTATGGGAAATGTCATAGTTCCGCATTTCACATCCTACAATCCAAAAGATCGACAGTCAGAAACACATACCTGGAAGATCGACTGTGCAAAAAATAGAAGGTGGATAATTGCAAAACAAACATTTGAGTTTTTGAGTACCTGCATTCTGCATCCCATTATCCAGAAGATCAATGCTGAGGAGACATGCTTAAAATATAAATGGCATGGAAATATTGTTTCGAAAAGTGGAAATCGGGAAATGATATTTGGAAAATGTCACATATCCGATATTGTTAGCTGGAATATTTCATTTCCTGCAGACAGCAAGGTGTTCCATTGGTTTGAATGGTTCAGATCTAGAACAAATAGAGGATAGAGGTTGAAGACTCTCCCTAGATGTTGTATATATCTGTAATATAAGGATTTGATAGTTCACCTATGTACCTACAAAAAATATCAACATGAAATGAATCAAAGCAACTAGAATATGATCTACTAATCTATGCTAGTGACTAAGGAATCTAGCAACATATATATGCAAAATCACAACAACAAGACCATATGTGGGATAGAAATCAAATTGCATTAGAAATATGAAGAAGTTTACAACCAAGCCTTAGTGTTGGAATGCATCTCCATGAAACCATCTCTTCATCCCCAAAAGCTTCGACTCTAGCTCTCTATGCTCTCTCCAAATGATCTTGGGCCAAGGATCAATCCAACAGCATAACAATACCTTCAATGTTCTCACCTCAACCATGGCTATGAGCTCATATTTATAGGACTTTAATGGATAGATATGGTTGATAAATTAGTGGGTGAGGTGGCCACTAAGATCCTAGGATGAGGGATCTCAAGCTCAACAAACCCACAACAGTAGGGATAAGGTAGTACATGAAGCTTATCATCTAGAAGCCTCAAGAAACTTCTCTTTCTCTCTTTTTACCCAGGGTACCGCATTTCTCCTTCTATGACAGAGAGGTTCTGGTAACAACCTCTTATGGACCAAGGATAATAAGCGGTGGCACCGCTTATGGGAAACAAATGATGGGCGGTGTGAATAGGGTTACCGCTCCTGGATAAAGGGGCATTTGCGGTGCTAGGAATTTGTATGACAGATTGATGAAAATCCATTTAGTTTCCACTCTAGAAGCTGGGATTTAGGGAAAGTAGGATGTCAAATGTCTTATCACATGATGGTGATAGGATTTTGGTATAACAGGATGCCCCCCAAATCATGAGTCTTAGAGTGATATGATAAACGAGAGCTTTGAGAACAAGTCATCACCAGGAGATGAAAATGTCAGCTCAATCAAGGTATGTAGTCAAGTAGGCATCTATAGTACATCAGTATGTTGACTCATAGACAAAAGTAACCAAACTCGTAGCTACAGACCAATACAAGGCAAATCCATGAGTGGAATAAACAAGCATGGCTACTAGAATACAACATACATCCATGTGATAGAGGACTCAAACTTGGACATAGCTACCAGACATACAACGTAGATCTATGTCACACAGATGCAAATTTGAGCATAGCCATGACCATACCAATGTGGATCCATGCTAGATATACAAAAATCCATCGCAACCTAGGGAAAAGGCAATGAGTGCTTTTAAACAAATGCCCAGGGTCTTCATCTTGTCTTCCACAAAGTACGATTCTATCCATGTGATTACAATGATCTAAAGTCGAACATGGTAGAAACCACTTGATTACCGACCAATGATGTGAATCGTTAACAAGTGCGAGGAAGATCACCATTAATTTCAATGATTCCCAAGGTACCCTATTACAATCTACTGAGTGCGAATAGAAGTCTTGACGTTGAACACCCAGTTGATTCTATCGATCAAACGTCAATGATGTCAACCTATTTTGAGAGTGATAGAATATATCATTAAGGAATACAGATCTCAAGGTACTAAATAGTTTTTCTAAGACTATTTCCCAGATGATGAGCTGATGTTGATGGGAATAGTCTTGTCGAAGGAGGGCCATGATGAGTGCCACATCAACAACATGAAACTTGGAACATAGTTCTAGAATGATGTGAATGTAGTAACCATATGACTGAATCAAAGATACTGACACAAAGATTGTGTAGACTGCAGAGGTAAAACTTCTTTAGATTCCCTTTGAACATCGGGTGATAGGACAAAATGACTTGGTAGCATGACTAGAAAGGATAGATACACAATGCGATAGTGGACAATGCATTTTTTTGAAAGACTCAAAGGATTGACATGACTCATGAAAGTGGATCGTCATGAAGATCAGCTAAATACCCAATCGACTGACATGATTGTGCAGACAAGTGCCATGTTCAAAGGTAACGACAAACAACTGCCATTATTTGCAAGATGATTCCCTTCCCATTTCCCACATCATGATTGATGAGTGCCTCTTTTCGATTTTACGATTTCAAAGAGGGTAACAAACACTTGATATAGCTTCTTGGAAGACAAGTCTAGTCTGATATGTTTTATGAACCTGAGAGAGGAGGGGTTCATTTCCAAAATGGGTCTCTCAATGTTTTATTTAATGAGTCCACCGAAAGAAAAATCGGTATCGTTCATGTTTAGAGAGTCTGAACAAATACAGAAGGAAACTCCATGGGGGTCCTTTTTCGTATGATTTAGTCTCTAAGGCTCGAAAAAGTGTAAAATCATACCTTAGAGAACTCTTCCAGTCATGATTGGATGGAGTGTTCCTTTCTTGTAAATATTCTTATCCGAACCAACAAAGATATAACCTACCATGGGACAAACAACTCTTTAAATAGTTTAACGAGCATGAAGAAGGCAAGATCACTCGACAATCTTTTCGTATTTAGGGAGCCTGAAAAGATTTTAAAGATAACTCCATTAGAATTTTTCATGTTTGAATCTAGAGCATGAAAAAGTAATAAACTAAGCTTAAGCCAATTTTCATGTTTTAACTAGAGAACGAAAAATGAAAAGTAAGCTCAACACCATCTTATTGTTTCTAACAAGCTTGAAGATCAGTTAAAAGAATGCTTAGGGATTTGTTTCATTTTTATGCAAGCTCGAATCCAATGAGTAAACTATGCTTGAAAAATCCCATTAACATGCTATACAGAGGTTGGAATCTTTCCCCCAGCATGATTGCTAGCGAATCCTACCCCTAGCATGCTTTCTAGTGGCTCGACATGCCCCCAAGCTTCGTTTCATCTGATAATTGTTCTTCCATACCCAACCTAAACTCCTGGTTACTAATGTAAAAATGTTCACCAAGGGGGTAGGAAGAACAAGAATCAGGTAGGTGAAAAGAAGGTTCAAGTTCTAACACTAAAGTGAAGACTCGACTCAAGGGAAGGGGATCTGTTTCATTTTTACACAAGCTTGAAACAGAAGGTAACTATGCTTGGAACATGGTTTCATTTTTATGCAAGCTTGAAACCAAAAGGTAAACTATGCTAAAGGAAACCTACTTCATTTTTTAACGAGCTTGAAATAGAAAATGAACTATGCTCAGGAATGATTTCATTTTTATGCAAGCTTGAAACCAAAAGGTACACTATGCTTGAGGAGATCCATTTCATTCTTTAACGGGCTTGACATAGAATAGGAACTTTGCTCAGGAAAAATTGACATGATGGTCAGGTGCTATTTCATTTTTTAATGAGCTTGACATAGAATGGGAACTTTGTTGAGGACATGGTTTCATTTTTATTCAAGCTTCAAACCAAAAGAATAAACTATGCTTAAGGAGTGGTTTTATTTTTTAACGAGCTTGAAAGCAAAAGTAAACTATGCTCTAGACATGGTTTCATTTTTATGCAAGCTTGAAACCAAAAGCGTAAACTATGCCCTAAACATGGTTTCATTTTTATGCAAGCTTGAAACCAAAAGCGTAAACTATGCTTAAGGAGTGGTTTTATTTTTTAACGAGCTTGAAACCAAAAGCGTAAACTATGCCCTAAACATGGTTTCATTTTTTGCAAGATTGAAACCAAAAGAGTAAAATATGCTTAAGGAATGGTTTGATTTTTTAACGAGATTGAAACCAAAAGCGTAAACTATGCTCTAGACATGGTTTCATTTTTATGCAAGCTTGAAACCAAAAGCGTAAACTATGCTTAAGGAATGGTTTTCTTTTTTAACGAGCTTGAAACCAAAAGTGTAAACTGTGCTCTAGACATGGTTTCATTTTTATGCAAGCTTGAAACCAAAAGTGTAAAATATGCTTAAGGAGTGGATAAGAGTCAGGAACCTCATAGGATAGGCCAAAAGGATAAGTCAGATGGTTTGAGGATTCCTAAAAGGGTCTCCTGATATACGCAAGTTATGAGGGAGTTCAAATCGGTAGTATTGTTGTCTAATGCATAACCATACACAAGGGGCCTTCCGATATACGATCGAGTACATGAAGTACCTTTCTATATACCTCAAGGGTACGTGAAAGGATGTTCGATATACCGACGATACATGGAAGAACCGTGCGAGTCCCGGGATGTAATGCTGACAAATAACGATAGCTCCTACATTTAACGATGCCCAAACACGTCTCTAACTTATCACTCAAATTGCTAAAAGTTTTAACCTAGTACTACCGTTAATTTTATCTTGTGCGTTTAGGTGGAACCATGGAGTAAAAACTTGAAATTAAAGAAGATGCATACTGATCTATATGACAATGGAAGTTTTCCTCTTTAATGAATTTCTACCTAAGAGAGGGAGAGAGATTTACTTTTCTTCAAAAAATGCACACCCAAATGCAAATGCAATTCTATCTTTTCAAACGAAAAGTGAAATATCAATGCACCCCAAACAATCTTCAAAGCAAATAAAAAAGAGATCTAGAGAATATATAACATAAATCCAAAATGTTTCCTATCTTTTCATGCTTGAAAAAGAAGCATAAAAAATCAATGGAAAGATGATTTCACTAATGTTTCCAAATGAATCTAACTCTAAGGCACACAAAGCTGAAAACAAATATTTCTTCTCAATGAAAGTAAGATCTAGAATTTCAAACCATCATGCACTAAACAAGAAGAAAATCGTTCAACAAGCTTGTAGATAAAGCAAAAGAGATAGAAAACTAAAAATTCTCTTTGAAACAGATAAGGAAATAAAGAACCAATCTTTCCTACCAAGCACTAAAAAAATCAGTATGCAAAAGGAAATAACAATTACCCAAAGCAAAGAAAAACTCAAAACAACATGGATCACTCATGCATTCCAAGTCCAAAAAAAAAACCAAAGGCTACACATAAAAATGAAAATACAAAGTCCTGGAATAGGGCCTACCTAGCACCGTGCAGATGAAGCTACTAATAGGCTATTTTGAGGCAGAACCACTCCTTACTCACTCGATTCAGGTGGTGGTACCATATATGGCTAACTAGAATCAAGCGGTGGCACCGCTCCTTACCAACAGAACATGTGCGGTTCCCTGTAGGTGACCGAAACACAAGAAGAACGAAGGATCCATTTATAAAAAATATAGATCAAGGAAAATACTGTTGAATTGAGTATGGAAATAGAGCATAAAATACCAAAATGATTCAGATCTGAATAGATATGGAAATTTCAAACCCAAATAATGCAAAGCAAAAAGTAGATCTGACTGAAGAGAGTTGAAGAAAATGGAGCCTAAATTTGGACAAGAGTTGAAGACTAAGGAAGATTAGAACAACTGATACACTAATTCCTTCCCCAGAGGAGTCGCCAGATTTGTTAGCTAGAATATTTCACCTCCTATGGACAGTAAGGTGTTCCACTGGTCTGAATGGTTCAGATCCAGAACAAATAGAGGACACAGGTTGAAGACTCTCCCTAGATGCTATAGATATATGGAATACAAGGCTTTGACAGTTCATCTGTGTACCTACAAAAAATCTCAACACGAAATGAATCAAAGAAACCATAATATGATCTACTAATCTATGCTAGTGACTAAGGAATCTAGTAACATATATATGCGAAATCACAACGACAACATCATATGTGGGACAGAAATCAACTTGCATTAGAAATATGAAGAAGTTTACAACCAAGCCTTAGTGTTGACATGCATCTCCATGAAACCAGCTCTTCATCCCCAAATGCTCTGACTCTAGCTCTCTATGCTCTCTCAAAATGATCTTGGGCCAAGGATCAACCCAACAGCATAACAATACCTTCAATGTTCTCTCCTCAACCATGGCTATCAGCTCATATTTATAGTGCTTTAATGGATAAATATGGTTGAGAAATTAGTGGGTGAGGTGGACACTAAGATCCTAGGATGAGGGATCTCGAGCTCAACCAACCCACAACAGTAGGGATAAGGCAGTACATGAGGCTTATCATCTAGAAGCCTAGAGAAACTTCTCTTTTTCCCTTTTTACCCAGGGTACCGCGTTTCTCCTTTTATGATAGAGAGGTTCTGGTAATAACCGCTTATGGACTAAGTACAATAAGCGGTGGCACCGCTTATGGGCAACAGATGATGGGCGGTGTGAATAGGGGTACTGCTCGTGGATAAAGGGGCATGTGCGGTGCTGGGAATTTGTATGATAGACTGATGAAAAACCATTTAGTTTCCACTCCAGAAGCTAGGATTCAGGGCAAGTAGGTATGTCAAATGTCTTATCACATGATGGTGACAGGATTTTGGTATAACAGATATCCTCCTTCCAACTTAGATCGACGATCACTAAAAGATTGAAGGGCATAAACGGTGCGGAATGGTTGAGGCAGAAAGCTAAGTGCGAAAAGACACTTTGAGAAATGTCATAGTTAGGTGATCCATATTCTGGGAGATCAACGGGCACATAAATCTTTAAGGAGATAAATGGTGTGGAATGGTTCAGGAGGAAAGCTAAGTGCAGAAAGACATTTTGAGAAATTTCATAGTTAGGAAATATGCATACCGCATCCTATATTAGATCTATAGTCAGGAATAATCCCAATATAATATCAACATCTCAGGATGGTTGCATAGATGGAGAATTTGGAAGGTCATGACTGGACGATTAAAAAAAATTTGATTAACAGGGAATTAGCTTAGTTGTTTTGAAGAGGCAAGATCAAATACTAAAATGGTGCAATGGTGAAGAGATGCATCTATAGGAAGCAGGAACATATTTATTAACATAATAATTGAAGGAAATAAAGTGTCTCTGTGATTTCATATGATAGAGTCCAATGAGTGAATAACATACTGATAAAAAGAAGTCCACGGTGGCAGGGTGGTGGTAAAGCAGGAAATAGGCTTGCAGGGGGTTGTAGCCTCCTTCCAACCGTAGCTGGTAAATAAGGTGTCGTAGAATCCTTTTAGTAGCAGTTGATAAACTAGGGGGTCATAGCGTCCTTCTAGTCGTAGCTAGTAAATAGGGTGTCATAGCATCCTTTCAGCAGCAGCTGATAAACCAGGGGGTCGTAGCTTCCTTCTAGTAGTTGTTGGTAAATAGGGTGTAATACCATCCTTGTCTGTAGCAGCAAGACAAACTATTTGTAAATAACAATTTTTCAGTAATAGGAAGTATTTGTGGTTTACACAATTAGGATTCCACGATAAATTTGTGTTCTATGTGTTATTGTTGATTATGTGTTTTAATAAGTAAATTTTAAAAGTAGTTTTAAAATTGTGAAAAGTTACAATACTAATTTGTTGGAATATATTAAACCCACTCAATACTTAGGATAAAATAATTAATCATTATTTGATTAATTATCTACCCGCTAACTTAATTAGTTGGCATCCACTTGCACCTTAAAGTCAACACATGTCATCTATACCCTAGGAATGCTTTACTTCTAATTATGGGTTGATATTGACCACTTTATGGACATACATAATTAGTAAACAATGCTTTAGAGCATATTCTGCTTTATTCTTCTTTATCCTTCTTTTCTGTGGATAAGGTAAAGCTAGTTAACTAGGAAACTGGTTTCCTTTGTTTCCAACCCATCCTTCATGACTTTCTCCCCATTTTCCAGGATCAACATGTTTTTCCATCTCCCTTGACAACTCACTCATACTTTTTCTAATTCATGAGGTCCTTGACATATTTAGGAACTACTTTAGCCACCTATGGTGGTTTGCAATATTTTGGTAAGTCAGCCTTTTTGAGCTTTATGAGTTGTCTCCATACAACTCGATTTTCCTACAAGGGATGTACTATTTATGTACACTATTATTCATCATTATTCAATGGAAGGATACAGACCAATATTCATCTCTTCATTCATGTTATTCAATCTATTTTCTTTTCTCTATTTTCCTATGCTTCTTCTTAGCATCTTTGCTCATATAATTAGAGCTACAGGGAGCACAAGCTTGCAATATTCTACATGGTATCAGATCATTAAGGTTGATAAAGTTCTACAGAGTTGAGGAGTGCATCTAGTTTCCTATCCCTCTCTGAAGAAGAGCTTGTCTAGCTCACAAGATTTTCTCCTAGTTTTGTTTTGCAGGTTGCAGAGAGTATCTCCTAGAGAATATCAACAACTTCAATATGGATTCAAAAGTTCCTCTACTATATCCTTTCAACTATGATGATTGGAATCCCAATATGAGTGCATACTTGAAGAGGCAATGTCTCTTTGATGTTTCCATTGGTGTTTTGAGTGAACCTGAGTCTTATGAAGTGAAAATTGATTGGATAAATAATTATGATAGAGCTTATGGATTTATTTGTTTGGGAATGTCTCCAAATATACATCATCTCATAGATTCTATAGAGTATCCATTTGAGCTTTGGAACAATTTGGACAAAGCTTTTGGTGTGTAGGAAGTAGAAGATGAAGCATGGAGCAAACCCAACATCTCCTCTTGTTATCTCTCTGAATATTTCTTAGCCTCTGCATTCTATGATGAATTCGATCATGATGGATAATTTTCTCATACAATTCATGTAGCTGCTACCCTCTTTGATTTGAATGCTTCCTTCTTCAATGAAGAAGCAAATATTGAAGAGCCATTTTTTTTGCATCTCTTGAAGGTGATTCTTCTTCTTGTGATACTAATGATGAAAAAGAAGTGAAATATAGAGGTTATATTGATATTGATGATGATCCATTCACCCATTCATTATTCTCTAAATACACTATCTTAGATTCGGAGATCTATGTGCCATATCCTTCACACTTTGTGCATACCTCTCTCATTGGTGATGCACAACCCAGTGACTTCAAGGATGTTTTCTTCGCCAAATCAAGTCCTGTTAGTGTCATGCCACTTACCATACTTTATATAATGTTCTTATTCATTTCCTCCTTTATTCTTGGTGTCAATACTCAGAAACTCCTTGAATATTTTGAACATCCCGTTCTTTCCTCCTTTCATATAGAGGATTCATTACCAGTGTATTCCCATGAGTCTACGGATATGATTATATGTGATTCTTTGGATTCTGATTTAGAAGCATGTTTGCAGGTTCATACACAAATAATACCATCTACCATACCTCTGAATAATCCTAAGACTATACAAATCCCAATTTCACTAGTTGATTCCTCATTGGTCTCTTATGCAGTGTTACTTATCTTACATGCTTTGAAGTCTTTCCTATATTTCAGTGGTTGTTTATCCATGAACTTAGTCATATTTGGATTGTTATTAAAGATGTTTGGACTTGTTATAAACAATTATGGTTCAGATCTCATGTCCATCCATCATTCATATTTTACACCTATCAGTTTTCCACAGTTGCTCATAGTTTTCCTAGTCTAACCCTATATCCTCATGGAGTCACTGGATAATTTGTATTGTTTGCTCCATATGCTAATGTTTCTGATATATGATAGTTTTATCAGCCTCATATCAGATATGGAAAGGTGTTCTTAGAACCATGTAATTATCCTAAGGTTGCGGTAGGAAGTCACAGAGGTAAACATTTCAAACTAATATTTAGACTACATTCTACCCAATGCAGTCAGAGAGGGATCTCTCTTGTCACAAGAACATTAACATATGCATTTATCTTGATAAGAATTCATAAGACTATATTTATAATGGGACATATTTGTTTGTAAGTAAAAATATTGAAAGACATATAGATATAAAAACCATTGGGAAATGGAGTCAGAGTTTGAACCATTCAAGGACACTGCAACAAACAATGAATAATGACTTTCCCATATGTATTTTGAGGAAAATTAAGTGTAATATTAAGCCAAATTATCTTCAAGTGATGGCAGGGAAAAAGGGAAGAAGTCCAGTGTAGCCAATGGGCACCTATATGTACATGAATCCCTTGAAAACACCATTAGCAGAACAACAAATAAGAGAAATGATATAAATGGAGCATCTAACAAGGATGAATTCCACAACAACCATTACAAACACATAATGAATGCTACAACTGATGAAAGGAGTGATTAATGAAATGAATTCTTTACATACAACTAGAAAACATTGGCAGAAATATACACATATGGAAAATGATGTAAACATGAAACACACACTGAATATACAGATTGTGATGAATCTCATAAACTTAGAGAAGCATTTTCATTATCACTCCCAAGAAAATTTGTAGAGATACAATCCAGGAATAGAGGCCTCAAAAATATGAAAGTCAGATCAACCTTATAACCCTCTTCTCCTTTGAAGAGGTTATATTTATAATGTAATGGCTATCAAGACCAACCTGAAAACAGATCTTAATTAGGTTACAAAAATAGGGAATCAATCCCGAATCAGCATAGTACATTAAACAGTTGTGAAGTGGCACATTCGCAAGGCTTTTTACATAAAACAGGAAATAAAGAATATTGAGCATGCTAGATAAAATAGGTAATGGATGGCTAGGGATCAGAATCGCTTAACATGACAATGATGGCTCGAAGCACCCTCAACGGTTTCCTGCTGACTTGGCTGAACTCATTTCTGCTCCTTCCAAGGCATGCAGCGTGTATCTCGTCCTCCCGAACCTCTCAGTAGCCTTCCACTACTCTAGAGATGGTGGTTCCATCATGGGCATTTTTTTCTCTAATAAACGTAATTTGGTGTGGTCCTTGTACGAAAATCTCTACAAATGTGCACATGCGTCTTTAAATGCAAACAATATCTTGAACTCATCGACCAATTTTTCTACAAGTACCTTACTAGTCAGTGACTAGGTCATATCTGCAAAATTTAAGTGGTCCTGTCTGCATGCAACCAATTCTTTATAGTATTCATTGTTATTCAACATGGCACCCTTTTCATTCCAGAAGAAAGGGATCCCTTTCTTAAATGGTGAGTCAAACATCTGAATTAACAACTTCACTTGGTGGGCCAAAACTTCAACCTTTGCCTGGACTATGTCCAAATAGTGGTATTTGTTCACAACGTTCCTGGCCCAAGTCATGACTGATATTATGGCCTGGACCTTTTCTTTCTTTAATTCATATTCTGACAAGTTGTTTACAAACTCAATAGCATTTTGGGCATATTCAACAAGTTTCTTATTTGTCTTTTCCCTTTCCATTGTTATAACTTGTTTGGATGAATAAATCACCTTTTGTTTTCTAAAATATAGTCTAGGTAGAGCCTGGACTTGTCTTCCTATTCTATAATAGTTTCCCAAATAATGTGATTTCCCCCCTGAACCTATGGTTGGCATGTCACTGTTTTAGTCAATTTATCATTCTTTGTCTTCAGCACCTAGAACTTGGCTTCCCATACTTTAGAATTGGATTCCCGTGTCTTCTTTTCTTGCTCACTTTTCACTACCATGTTCTCTAGGGTCTTGTCACCACCTAAGTTGTACTTAGTGGTTTTTTATCAAGTGAGCCTGGTGAACTGAACAAGGATAACTTGTTAAGACTTCAGAAGACCTTTGGGAGTACTTCTGGGAAGTGCTTGTTGTACTATATCACATGTTCATACCCCATGGGGGAGTTGTAATAAATGTTCTAGCATGATAGTGTATGTAAAAGACTCAGTCTCTTAGACTTTATTTGTTAATCCGATTAGCCCAAGGTGTCTTTTCCCTTGGTGATTATTGGTTATTGAATAAACGACTGATAATTTCTGAGTTTTTCACTCCATACCTCCAAAGTTGGGGTGGTCAGCTTGGATTTTAGGTCTATTGAGGTTATTAGAGTCTATGTGTCAATGTATAAACATGCTAGACATCATTGTCGAGTCATATGAACATGTGTAAGTCCCCCTAGGTTTTTTAATTTTTTTAATTTTTTAATTTTTCAGTGTTTTTTATTAAATTTTAATTTTTCCAAAACTTAGGCTATTTTTTAATAGTTTAATCAGAAATATTGATTTTGTAATAAAAGTGGGCCAAATAATCAGTTTCAGTCATGTAGGTGCTCATTTTCAAGATAAGAGCACCGTGTAAACCCATGGACCGACTATTTCCTAGTTTTAAGTGATTTTTCATCACTCAGGTCAGAAAGCCCCAAAAAATCATTTATTGATTATTTTAATTAATAAATTGGTGAATAATGGAGCAAATCCAAAATTATAGATCAGTGGATTCTCAGCCAATTTGATTGAAATCGGTCAAATCTGAACTAGATTGACTGGATCTGACAAATCCTTGACTGAAGGAGGTGATCTGCATTGATTGACTCTCCATCAGCTGATTTGATCTGTCTCCTTGGGATTTTCGCCCCCCCTAGGATGGATCTCCTGGTTTTTGTATAAATGAAAGCACAAACAGCCTCTTCCAAGCTAGTTAGAACTTGCATTGAGGTGTTGTTTCTCTTGTATTGTATTGTTTATTATTCTGGAATAAAGAATATTTGGAGGCAAGATCTATGGTATAATGCTCTTCATGTGTGGATGGTGATTGTCAAATTTTTATGAGGTATAATCTATTATTTATCACTGCTTTTGCTGGTTAATTGTTGGCCTTGAAGGAGAGAGATCCCTCCTATTAGGGTAAGAGTTTATTCTAGTTTGATTTATGCTCTTACTACTACTTGTTTCAGATCTATTGGAGTTGTATGTATTTTAAGTTTAATTGCATGCTTTCCAATTATCTCTTCCAGCAGCACCTATGTTTTAACCATCTGTTTGCGCAAGGATTTCTAAGTTGCAGGTGATATCACTTGTAGAAGAGGTTGAGCTGGTTTGTATCTTCCTCATCTTCAAGATCTTCTGAATGACATAGTCCCTCAATGTTCCACCAAAGCAGACTCCAAAGCCCAACATTCCGAGGCTTCCAACACTCTTTCTCTCTCTTCCTCCTTCAAAATCTTAATTTCTCTTCAAATTGGTTACTTTTAAAGAATCATATTTCTTATATCTATCTCACAAAGAAAATAACATATAGATCTAGTTAGTAAGATCACTTCTTATTTTTAGATGTTAGTTCCATTTTGCATATAAAGTCATATTTTAAGAGATCTAGCTAAAATTATCCTCTTTTTTGCAATCATTTTAAAGAAAATTTGTAGCTTGATTTTAAGGTAGTTTCCTTTGCTGTACTTTAAAGTTTCATATTCTACAATAAAATTGCACATCTCATTGGCTTCCCAAATAGAAAGCCAAGATCCCAAGGAAAACTTGCTTTCCTTGGTTCCTATTTTTACAAAACTAGATTACCCCAACTTAACAAATTCTTACTTAGTTTTTTTTGGTAACTAGTGTGGTGACCCAAAACACTTTTAAAGTGTGTTTGAGCGCATTTGATTTTAACTGATCGCTCTTTTTTAGCATTTCTAACAAAAAAGAGAAGGAGACTCTGCCCAATTTCTTACTCTTGGACGAACTAGAGCTTCCTGGAAGCTTCCCCCACCGTTGTGTTTTAATTCTAGGTTGTTACAATCTTGTTGTAAGCCTTTGGATCCAAGATAAAAAGTACCAAAGTCCATCAATTTCAATTTTCTGATATTGTAAATCGCTGCTAATAAAAAATAAAGCGTCCTTTCGAATAGGCTCTTTTGAGCCTATTCACCATCCCCCCTGGGGGGATTTGCGTCCGTGTTTTTTTTTGCTTTTCGTTCCTTTATTTTTGCAATATAGCATAGTTCTAATCTGTAGGGTAGTATAATTTTTTTTATTATCAATTCCATATTCCATATCTAAGGTTTCCAAGTAATTTAATACTTACCCCACGACTTCCCGATTGACCCGAAAGGGGAAAGAGATGCATGGTAGGACTAATTAGAGAACCGGAATTGTGTATCTTGGTTTTATTTTTCATCAACTGTTTCTTCAGTTTTAATAAAATTAACCCTTCCTTGATTCCCCGATTGATATCCACTTGGATCGAAAGAGGTTCCTGGAGGGTTTTTTTTTTAACAAGAACACCCATCTCAAAATTTACTAAAATTGACAAGACTCTGGTGTGTATGATCTGCACTTGGTTGCAGTTCGTTTGATCATTCAAGCTATATCAAAAGCATTTGAGTGACTAGAATAATTAGGATTTACTCTCCCAAATTGACAAACCATCAGGTGAAAATCCAACACCTAGATCAAACCATTACGGTGGCAAAATGCCCAAAGGAAGCGGGAACTCCTAAAAAGTGACCTCGGGGCGCTGATCTCTGTTACACCTGTGGGTGCATTATGAACAATAGCCTTAGAGAATCCATTCATCCCACATATTCCTTGAGGGTAGCCATGATGGTTTAGTTTTGGACATACTCCAAGTACTCTTGGGTATATGTGGAGTCCTCCCCCCCCTTTCGCCTAATTTTAATCAACTCATACTTCACACTAACTTAAAACGTACCAAGAGGCAATCACAAAACATTCACTCCAAAAACATGAAAGCACATTGATTATATTTCGACTCCATTTTAAGGCACTGGTTATTTTCTTGCTATATATATATTGTGTCTCAACATTGTGCTTTCGTGCGTTGTTTTTGTATCTTGTCATCTATGATTGTTTAAGGTTAAATTTCAAACTCCTAAGTAACTCATTCAGTTTAACATCACCATACTAAATAATTTTTTTTAGTAACTTAATAGGGTCTTACCCCCTTGGCTTCATTAGGAGTTGAGCCTAAACGGAGGAGTCAAGAACAAGGTGACAGCCTTGACTCGAGACTTGCCCCCAAGGACACACCGAGTGGCTTGAAGATTTCTGCCACGTGACCCAGGTGTGTGAAAGGTGACAACAGGTCTTATTTTGGTTTTGTTACGGAGAGAAATTCCTATGGATTGGGGTACCACAACAGACAGCTTGACTCTAGAAATCAATCCTTTCCTATATGAAACAGAAACCAAATATCTAACACTAAAGGATCTTGGTTCGTACCTTATTCTGGATGGTTGATGTAGATCCCCGTTGAGCTTTCCAACTCCAGCTTGAATTGATAAATTGCTTCCTCAACATTCAATAAACAAGACAAGCATGCTATATATAATCGTGTTAGACCTACTCTAGCATATATAATCAATAACACTTAAGCATTTAAACGCATCCATGGATTAAATACTCATTTAAACACATATTATTGGACAGGAAAAGATATTTTTATTAATATAAAACAAATATTACAATAGTGACAACCTCTGTTGGCATGTCTACGAATCGGAGAAACTGAGTCCCTCACTTGGGCCTCGACCACTTCAATCCTCCATCTCTCGATAGCAAGCTCACAAGAAAAAGGTAAGCTTGGGAAGAACACAAAAGTTCTCCAAGGGACAAAGGGATGCAGACTCAAGTATAAGCTCCGGAAACAATGGACTATAGTTTTCTTGCTCTTCAATTCCTCCTACCTTCAATGTATCTAAAGGGTTCCTTATATAGCTCTGCAATGGGGTAATGAAAGGTCGAATCCGAGTGATCTCAAGGCATATGGAAGGCCAGGAGACAAGTGAGTTGGATCCACATCAAGGAAAACTCCAAAAGAATTTGGCCTTTTTGCACACATCCTGATGTACGCAGGTTTAAGGGTCAAATCCGCGTATATACGCAAGAAATGGATTAAAAGTCGGATATGGCAATTTTTGCATGTTTTTAGGGATGATTTTGGAAACATCAGAGGCACAAAAATGGTCCATGGGGTCTTGTTGGCACCCCAACAACTCTCCTTGAATTTTGTAAATAAATGGACCCCATTAGAATTTTGTAAGTATTTATCTTTGGTTTTCCTTGCTTGGTTTGAAAGAGTAATCGAGTGATCACTTCTTTTTATCATATCTTTTACTAATTATTTTTGTTGAATAGTTACTCTTCTATCGTTTAAGTTTTTTTTTCTCCTACTCATCAAAGAACACTTGTATGCTCTCATTGAACTTTAGCTGAGTTGATTGTATGCCCTAGTCTAAAAGAATTCAATTACCCTAATCTTACGACAACATTATGTACTTTCAGGCCTTCATTTACATACATCATTCATCAACTAAGCATATTAGCAAATCTAGATTAATTATCTAAATGCTTAATTTTCATATAATTTGATGTACAAGTTAAAATAATACATGTGAGGGTTTAGCGATGAACACGCACTTATTCACTTGAACAAATTATGATATTTTGTTTATAGTTTTTCATTGGTTTTTTATTAAGAAATTTCTTGATTAATTATGAATATTTTATATATTTTATTAAATATATGAAAATATTCTGATATCATTAACTCCTTAAGCTTTTTGAAATATTTTCATCCAATTTTCATAATTTAATTTTTAATTTCTAAATTACAATGAAAAATGCAAACATATATTAATAATTCTTTTATAAAAAAAACAAAAATTGAAATTAAATCAATATCCTTAACTAAGTCTTAAAGTTCCATTTTGTATAATATATATGACTTTTGACAAAAGTTAAGATGCATGAAAATTACATGTTTGAACTTTTGACATGGGATTATATATTATCAAAAGAGAGATATTCCACAATATAATGGTGGACACTTCACTAGAATTTATAAAACACATTGCCATAATATAATTACAATTGAACTTTGAATCGTAGTTCTCATTTTCTTTGAGATAGTTTCCGGGTTCTGTTAAGAAGGATTGTGACTCTAATATGGACTGATTTTTATTATATTATAACATTTCCAGCCACTATTCTGCTATTCTTGATCAAGGATTTTATATTTAATATGCCGGCAATAAGCAGATTATGCTAGATTGGTTGTTGAAAAAATAAATTTCTGCCATCTTTTTAGGGTAGTTGCACCAAATTGTAAAGATCTGACGACAGCTAGTATTTCTTGTTCTTATTCTGGAAATTTGCATCAATGCCAAACAGTTTTGGAACATTGTAATTTTAGATTCATAGAGGAGATCACATCATTTTTTACCATTCCATAGAAAAAGAAGGGAATCGTTGAAAAAATAAATTCTTATGGATCAGTTTGCTGAGATCTCACCATGAAATTATTGCCAATGAAAGATGCCACGACTGCCAGATCATTGGTGGTTCATCTCAATGTGTCATTTCTATTCTTTACTCTTTCCTTCAAAAGGAGAAATATAATGTTGAATTTTTTAACTCATCATAAGTAAAGATTACCAGAACGCCATATAATCGCATGAAGAGCTAAAATTGGGTTAATCAAATTCACGGCATCAGGTTGTATATTTTCATAATATCATTTTGACAGAATGATATCAATTTGATGGGTGATATTTATGCTTTCATTTACTTTTGTGGTAATTCTTTATAAACAGAATTATATCATGTTGTTTTAAATTAATGAATACTTTTGTTTTACAGATGGGAGAAAGCATCGAATATGATAGCGGAATATTTTACAAAGTTTAGTTTGGCCACGACGATAAGTAAAAGGATATTACTAACTTCTACAAGATACTAGATGCCAATTTGTAAATATTACTACGAGGATAAACCTAGAACCAATCAATGAGAAAGGAGAATTTTTTGCATAGTTGGAGAGGATAGGGGGATTGAGCTCTTTGTTACCACCTAAGTTGTACTTAGTGGTTTTTTATCAAGTGAGCATGGTGAACTAGACAGGGTTAACTTGTTCGGACTTCAAAAAGACCTTTGGAAGTACTTCTGGGAAGTGCTTGTTGTACTATATCACATGTTCATACCCCATGGGGGAGTTGTAATAAATGTTCTAGCATGATAGTGTCTGTAAAAGACTCGATCTCTTAGACTTTATTTGTCAATCCGATCATCCCAGGGTGTTTTTTCCCTTGGTTATTATTGGTTGTTGAATAAACGACTGATAATTTCTGAGTTTTTCACTCCATACCTCCAAAGTTGTGGTGGTCGGCTTGGCATTTAGGCCTATTGAGGTTATTAGAGTCTATGTGTCAATGTACAAACATGCTAGACATCATTATCGAGTCATATGAACATGTCTAAGTCCCCCTAGGTGTTTTTCAATTTTTCAATTTTTTAGTTTTTTCAGTGTTTTTTATTAAAATTTAATTTTTCCAAAACTTAGGCTATTTTTTAATAGTTTAATTGGAAAAATTGATTTTGTAATAAAAGTGGGCCAAATAATCGGTTTTAGTCATGTAGGTGCTCATTTTCAAGCTAAGAGCATCATGTAAACCCATGGACCCACTATTTCCTAAGTTTTGAGTGATTTTCCATCACTCAGGTCAGAAAGCCCCAAAAATCAATTATTGATTATTTTAATTAATAATTGATGAATAATGGATCAAATCCAAAATCATAAATCAGTGCATCCTCAGCTGATTTGATTGAAATCAGTCAGATCTAAAGCAGATTGATTGGATTTGACAAATCCTTGACTGAAGGAGGGGATCAAATCAGATCCAGAGTTGATCTATAGCTGTCTTCATGGGGAATTTGCCCCTCTCTCTCTCCTCCACATGTGTGGACTCTCCTGGATGCTCTGTAGATTGATGTGTCGGTGTATGGGTTTATGTGTCAGCTCAATCAAGCCCCTGGTTGACAAGTAGGCTCATTTCAGCTTTAGTTCTACATTGATGAACTCTCCATTAGTTGATTTCACTTAATTCGATGAGGAATTGCACCCCTCTGGGCTAGATGGCCTATAATTTGTATATATCCTGCTTGAGGAAGCCTCTTCCAAGATAGTTAGAGCTGGACTGAAGGGCTTGCCATTGTAACTCTGTATTTTATCATCATTTATGAATAAATGAGCTTTGGAGGATATATTGTGTAGTGCATGTGTATGTGTGGATTCTCAATGTTATGCTGCTAATGTGGTAGCTGCAATTTCTTGTCAAATTCTGTGCTGCTTCTGTGCTCTGGCTTCAAGGATTCGGTTGAATCAAGTAACGGTGTAAACTAGGCAAGTTATATTACTTGATCTTGTTTATCCATATAATGTATGCTCAAAAATTTCAGTTATATGCTTAAATAAGATTATTTTTGCATAATCTTTCATTTTTGTTGCTTTATACATCTATATCTAGATCTCACGAGGTGTGTGTAGGCTTGTGTTATTTAGTTGCAGCTTCCTGATTGGATGAATATGTGGATCTAGATTGACACCATTCCTATCCAATAAGCTCAAGACTATGTCTCTCATCACTCCACAAAAGGGCCTCCTTTCAGCTTGCTCCATTCAAGCAATGATCCGACCTTCTCTCCTCTTCTTCTCATTTCTATAAAAAATCAATTTTCTTACCTGGTTACGGTGTGTAAAAGATTTGTTATCATCTGGATCTGTTTCATCAAAGTAAAATATACATAGATCTGATATTTTAGAGCCCATAGTATAGATCTCAATTCTGAAAAATATCATTAAGTCTTCTAGATCTAGCATAAGGAAATCGTCCATTTTGCATGACAAGTTAAAGAGAATCAGTAGGTTGCATGCACCAATTTTCCTTTCTATTTTAAAAGAGATTAAATCCAGAAATTAGTGAATACTTCATTGGTTGCACAAACAGAAATCAAATATCTCAAGGAAAGCTTGCTTTCCTTGGTTCCTTTTTCGCCTGTTTAGCTAGTTTTAACTTCATTTTTTTTGAGATAAGGTAGGATGAACCAAAGGTACTATTAAAGTTATTTTGTGCATATGTTATTCTAGAATTATCACTATATTTTAGCAGGTATGACAGAAAATAAAGGAATCTGCGGTCCGGAAGTGGCCTCAGGAGCGTTCAAATCCCCCCAGGGGTCTCCCTTTTCACTAAAATCTTAAAATTTTTGCAAGGTTGTAAGATCTTGGTTTCAGCCTGTATAAGGACCAAGAATTTTCTAATATTTCATTTCACTGATATTGTAACCAATAATAAATATAAAAAAATTTGGAATAGGCTCTTTCGAGACCATTCCCCATCCCCCCTGGGGGGATTTGCGTCGGTGTCCTTTTCGTCGCCTTCTGCTCACTTCTTTTCAAACTAGCATTGATATAATTTTTAGGGTAGTATACTTGATTTTATTATTAATTTCATATTCCACTTTTTTTTTTCAAAGTAATCATAATACCTACCCCACGATTTCCCGATTGACCCGAAAGGGGAAAGAGATTCGTGGTAGGACTAATTAGAAAACTAGAATTGTGTATCTGTTTATTTTCGATCATTTGTTTTTTTCAGCTAGTATAAAATTAACCCCTCCTCGATTCCCCGATTGAGATCCACTTGGATCGAAAGAGGTTCCTGGAGGGTTTTTCTTTAAACAAGAACACCCAGTTTAAAACTTACTAAATTTGACAAGACTCCGGTGTGTATGCTCTGCACTTGGATGCGGTTCGTTCAATCAGTCAAGATGTATCAAAAGCACTTGGGTGACTAGTATAATTAGGACTCACTCTTCCCAACTAACAAACCATCAGGTGAAAATCCAACACCTAGATCAAACCTTTTACGGTGGCAAAATACCCAAAGGAAACGGGAACTTCTGAAAAGTGACCTCGGGGCACCGATCTCTATCACACCCTGACAGGTGCATTATGAACAATAGCCCTAGAGACTCCATTTCAGCCCACATATTCCTTGCTGGTAGCCGTGAAGGTTTAGTTTTGGACATACTCCAAGTACTCTCGGGTATATCTGGAGTCCCCCTTTAGCCTAATTTTAATCAACTCACACTTCAAATTTAACTTAAGACATAGAAAGAGGCAATTGCAAAACACTCACTCCAAGAACATGCAAGTACATTGTTTCTATTTTTTTGACTCCATTCTAAGGCACTGGTTATTTTCTTGTTTTATATATATATTGTGTCTCAACATTGTGCTTTCATGTGTTCATCTTTTATATCTTTCCATCTTTGATTATCTATAATTAAATTCCAAACTCCTAAGTAGCTCAGTTAGTTTAAACATCACAACACTAAGTAGTCATCCTTAGTAAATTAATAGGGTCTACCCCCCTTGGCTTCGTTAGGAGTTGAGCCTAAACGGAGGAGTCAAGAACAAGGTGACAACCTTGACTTGAGACTTGCCCCCAAGGACACACCGAGTGGCTTGAATATTTCTTCCATGTGACCCAAGTGTGTGAAAGGAGGAAACACTTTTTGGCGCCATTGCCGGGGATAAATATTTTTATTCCCGAGTACGACTTAGCTTAATTTTTTTCTAAACAACTAAAAAGATAGAAACTTTTGATTGATCTAGTTTTTAAAAAACATAAAAATTAAAACTCGATCCATCTGGAGACTCCACTGTCTAACATCCCTTCAAGAATTTCTACCCGAAGAAACCGTCGACAATTATTCAATCCTCTCCCTGATACCAAAAGGTTTATTAGGGAAATATTGAATAGGCAAACTTCTCGTAGAAACCTTGAAGATTTAGGAGACCAATCCCTCTCAGATTTCCATCACATATTTGTAGAGAGTCATACCTTCCAATCTCAAGAAATGACGTAATTTTACAAACCCCTTGACTTTTCTTAGATAGCAGGTGCTCCTCATGACATTCCAAATGATGCTATCAAGAAGCTCCCCATATTCGAGGGAAATAATGACACCACTACCAAGAGTCATCTTCGAAAGTTTGAAAAGCACCTGGTCAGTTATTGCAATAGTGCTACCGCTGACCATGAAGATGTCAAAATGAAGCTCTTTGCTTTATCCTTAGAGGATGATGTTGCGGAGTGGTATGGAGACCTTGGTGATGATTCATATAAAACCCTTAATGAATTCCTAAAAGGTTTTAAGAAGAAATGGGGGGAAAAGAAAGAACCAAGACATTTGCTTGCTGCCCTTCATAATATAAAGAAGATGGAAAATGAAACCATTGATGAATTTAATACTAAGTTCAGATGTGTGGTTGCGGACCTCCCTAGAAAAATCAAGCCAAGGGATGCCTCCATCCTCATATATTACATCGAAGCTTTCACTGGGGATTTGAGGTACCAATTAAGGGACAAAGATCCGACCGATCTAAAAACTGCTCAGGATCTGGCCGAGAAAATAGAAAAGAATATGCAATTTTTGGGAAAATCCAACATTCCAGGTTACACTAGGGGAAACACTTTGTACAACAAAGAGAATGGAAATGCCATTGAATTATAGGAAAAGGAAACCTCTAAAGACCCCATGGAAAACATAACTAGCCCGTTTGAAAAAATGATGACTAGTCAGAACCAACTCATGACAAACCAATATGTACAATTGAATAATATTCAGAACAGAATAATCACACTAGAAAGAAATAATGGACCTAGGAACTTTCAGCCTAAATAGAATCAGGTGTATCAGAAGAAGGATCCTCAACAGGAACCTAGGATTCCAAACCAGTTAGACTCAACTAACCTAGTAGATGAAGTCATTTCATGGTGTAGACCTTGTGATCAATTCCACCCAGAAGACACTTGCTATATAGCAAACCAAGTTATAGAACATGGAATGGTGGAGGTCAGTAATCAGGAAACAACATCAGGTGAGTCTGATCATGTGTACATGGTAGGCTGAACCTATCCTTTATCAAACCAGCATTGGTAGCAGGCCACAGATTACGGTTTCGAGAAGGATCTCCTTTCTAACTTTTATGGTGTAATGCCTTCTGCGAAAGCAATTAAGGAAATGAAGGAGGCCAGGTTCAAGGGAGCTATGTATCAAAGAAGAGAGAAGCCATCACCATCTAAACAGTGCAAGCCAAAGGTAACCACTCCTCCCTTTTCGGATCCTCCTATTGTCCCTAAGTCAAATATTGATATGGGATAATGGATAAGTAGTGCTAAGATTCATGTTTATGCAACTGATGTTCTTAAAATTCGCGGTCAAAAAGAAAAGTTGTTGAAAGCCTTAGAGGATATTCAAAGTAAAGCTCATAATATTATCGAAGAGGATCCTCTTCCTAATAATAATTCTATATTTGAAGCTAAACATATTGAACCCATAGATATGCCCATAGTCCTCAATAGTGTTGATCCAAGAAGAGAAGATCACCCACCTTTTTATGTCTCCCTCTTAGTTGATAAACTTCTCCTTCATAACTTTATGTTAGATTCAGGTGCTTCATCAAATGTCATGACAAGAAAAGTAATGGAGCAGCTAAATCTAAGGGTCACCTGACCCTACCACAACGTTTGTGCCATGGATGCAAGAGAATTTGAAGTGGTAGGGATAATATTAAATTTACAAGTTAAGTTGGCTAAGTATCCTGATATCGACATGTCGATGGATGTGGTGGTGATAGATGTTCCAGATAATTGGGGTATGTTGTTATCCAGAAAATGGGCCGCAACTCTTGGTGGGCACATTCAAATGGATTGGACATATGCTACTATACCTGCATTAGAGAACACTAGGGTGATTCTCCACAGAGAAAATCTGAGGAAACGGCATGTAGAAAACCCTAAGAAGCCCGGAAATGAATTTGTTCATTTCACTGATAATTTTGGAAACTATGCTATCTTGTCAAATTTCATGGCCCCCATTAAGGAAAACATTAAAAATGAAAATATCGATGAAGTTTGGCAAATGTAATTTGATAGGGATTATTCCAAAACCGGAAAGGGTGCAGGAATCGTGATCATCTCTCCTTTAGATAAAATATATAACTTTGCGTTCAGGTTAGAGTTTGAAGCATCAAACAATGTAGCTAAGTATGAGGCATTATTCCTAGGGTTAAAAACCGCTAAAGATATGGGGATAAAGATGTTGAACATAAAGGGTGATTCAAACTTAGTTTTCCTCCAGATTAAGAATTAGTATCAATGCAAAAATGACAGACTAAGAAATTATATGGAAATAAACATAGGAACTGACAAGGATCCCAAGTTAATAAAAATTGGAAAGAATACTTCGGAAAAGGAAAGGAACAACTTGATCAACCTAATCAAAGAGTATAGAGATGTGTTGGCCTTTAGTTATGATGAGCTTAAATCCTATAGGGAGGATGTGTTTCAACACACTATTCCCCTCGCAGAAGAAGCCAAGGAGGCCAAAACTTTTCGACAAAAACTTAGGCGAATAAATCCTAAGTTGGCCCCCATTGTGTAGAAGGAACTTCAGAAGATGTTAGCAGCAGGGATCATAGCACCTACAAGGCATTCATCTTGGTACTCCAACTTAGTTGTTGTCAGAAAGAAGAATGGGTCAATTAGAATATGTGTAGATTTTAGAAATTTGAATACATCATGCCTCAAAGATAATTACCCATTACCCAACATGGAAACTTTGCTTCAAAGAGTAACATGATCAGGAATGATGTCCATGTTGGATGGCTTTTTCGGTTATAACCAGGTGTTGGTAAATAAAGAAGATCAACATAATACTACATTCAGCACACCTTGGGGTACCTATAAATTTCTAAGAATGCCTTTTGGATTATTGAATGTTGGTGCCACCTTCCAAAGAGCCATGGATTTTTCCTTCAAAGAACTTATAGGCAAAATAATTGAAATATATCAGGATGACCTAACTATTTTTTCAAAAGAGAGATCTGACCACATAAGTCATCTTAGGCAGGTTTTTATAAGATGTCGGAAATATGGTATTTCCTTGAATCCCGCCAAGTCAATCTTTGGAGTTGATGAAGGCAAGTTGTTGGGGCACATCATTTCTAAGGATGGTGTTAGGGTTGATCCTGAGAGAGTTGAAGCCATTAAGAATTTCCCCTTACCTCACAATCTAAAATATCTCCAGTCCTTTAATGGTTAAATCAATTTCATAAGAAGATTCATCCCAAACTTAGCAGAATTAATGAAACCTCTACAAAATCTATTAAAGAAAGATGCTAAGTTTGAGTGGACGGATGAAGGGAAAGTTGCATTCAAGTCCATCAAAAATGCCATATCCATGTCCCCGGTCTTGACTAGTCTAGATTATTCCAAAGAGTTCAAGATATTCTCCTTTTCCTCAGAAGACACCATTGCCGACATTTTACTTCAAAAGAATAAAAAGGGGCAAGAGTAACCCATAGCCGTTACGAGTAGAGCCTTACAAAATCCAGAATTGAAGTATACCACAATGGAGAAACAGGCCTATGCTCTTGTCAAGTCCCTTAAACATTTCAAAACTTATATAGGTTACTCCAAAATCATTGGATATGTACCCCATGCAGCTGTTAAATATATCATGTCTCAGCAGGATTGTCTAGGAATCAGGGGTAAGTGGGTTTCAAAAATTCAAGAATATGATTTGGAGATAAAACCTACTAAATTAATTAAGGGATAGGGTCTTGCAAAGATGTTGACCCAAGGAAATGAAAAGGATTTAGGAATAATATTCTAGAGTAGCAATTCAGAGCAAAGTGTATCAGACGAGCTTCAGAGATTAGAGCAGCACCCCTGGTACACCGACATCATATTTTTCCTCCGCAACCTTACATGCCCTGATCACTTACTTGGCCATAAAAGAATGGAATTAAGGTTAAAGGAAACTAAGTATTGTTTGAACAAAGATGGTTTGGGTTGGAGAAACCCCGATGGTTTGATACTTAGATGTGTCAATGAACCTGAGTCCAAGAAACTCATGGTTGAGTTCCATTCAGGATTTTGTGGTGGACATTTTGCAGAAAAAACAACCACCCACAAAATCATTAGAGCATGCTACTATTGGTCAAACCTATTTTCAGATGTGCACAAGGCTATCAGAGTTTTCCCCCAGTGTCAGTTATTCACCGGAAAGCAACAAATGAGAGCCTTCCCTCTAAATGCAATAGTAGTCCAAGCCCCTTTCCAGTAGTGGGGGCTTGACTTCATCGGTAAGTTCAAGGATAACGTGAGTAATGGTTACTCTTGGATTATTACCGCCACTGATTATTTTACCAAGTGGGTAGAGGTGATACCCACCAAGAAGGAAACCAATGCTATAGTCATGGACTTCTTAGAAGATAATATTATCACGAGATTCGGTGTGCCAGCTAGAATAATCATGGATAATGGCCCATGCTTTGTTTCTTCCGAGATGTCATCTTTCTGTTTCAATTACAGCATTATCTTATCTCACTCATCTAATTACTATCCCCAAGGAAATGGTCTAACAGAATCAAGTAACAAGAACTTAATGACCATAATAAAAAAATTTGTGGGCGACAATAAAAAGGCTTGGGATAGCAAAATCAAATTAGCATTATGGGCCGACAGGATCACTAAGAAAAGTTCAACCGGCAGGAGCCCTTTCGAACTATTCTATGGCCTTGATGTCACCTTACTAGTCCATCTAAAGCTTGTAGTTTATCATCTCCTACAGACATTCAGCTCAGATCAAGAGGCCATCCAGAATAGAATAAACCAGTTGATCGAGCTAGATGAGAGCAGAAGAGACTCTCTTGACCATAGTATCAAAAATTCAGACAAGGTCAAGAGAGCCTTTGATAAGTCTACCTGGGTAGGGTCCTTCCAAGTAGGTGACACGGTTCTACATTGGGACAAATGACGGGAAAAACCTGGGAAACATGGAAAGCTCAACATCCTGTGGTTGGGACCGTACATCATCAATGAAATAGTAGTAATGGACTCCTTCTACCTAAATGACTTGGAAGGAGAAAGATTGAGCTTACCAGTGAATGGTTTCCTCCTCAAGCTATTTTTCTCCGAGACAGTTTGATGCCTTTAGTGGCATTGGTGGTTTCAGGGCCAATTTCTAAACCTTGCCCTGCATGTATTTCTAAATTGTATATATCATATTGTTGTATCATAGATATTGTTGTATTATAGTTATTTTGTACCATGTTGAAAATTTTCTTTTGTATATTAGTTTTTGTAAAATATTCCTTTTTGCACATTATAGATTAATTATGTACATTAGTTTTTTTTTATAGCTAATTTTTTCTTATATATACATGTTACTGACAAACTCTAATTGCCTTGCAGGACCCAGATATTCCAAAGTTCTCACATCCTCTCCTTTGAACAGAACATCAGTCAGAGAATGTATCCCAGATGGAGCTAGAATGTTACCACCTAAGTTGTACTTAGTGGTTTTTTTATCAAGTGAGCCTGGTGAACCAGACAGGGTTAACTTGTTCGGACTTCAAAAATACCTTTGGAAGTACTTCTGGGAAGTGCTTGTTGTACTATATCACATGTTCATACCCCATGGGGGAGTTGTAATAAATGTTCTAGCATGATAGTGTCTGTAAAAGACGCGGTCTCTTAGAATTTATTTGTCAATCCGATCAGCCCAGGGTGTTTTTTCCCTTGGTTATTATTGGTTGTTGAATAAACGACTGATAATTTCTGAGTTTTTCACTCCATACCTCCAAAGTTGGGGTGGTCGACTTCGCATTTAGGCCTATTGAGGTTATTAGAGTCTATGTGTCAATGTACAAACATGATATACATCATTATCGAGTCATATGAACATGTCTAAGTACGCCTAGGTGTTTCTCAATTTTTCAATTTTTTAGTTTTTTTAGTGTTTTTTATTAAAATTTAATTTTTCCAAAACTTAGGCTATTTTTTAATAGTTTAATTGGAAAAATTGATTTTGTAATAAAAGTGGGCCAAATAATTGGTTGCAGTCATGTAGGTGCTCATTTTCAAGCTAAGAGCACCATGTAAACCCATGGACCCACTATTTCCTAAGTTTTGAGTGATTTTCCATCACTCAGGTCAGAAAGCCCCAAAAATCAATTATTGATTATTTTAACTAATAAATTGATGAATAATGGAGCAAATCCAAAATCATAAATCGGTGGATCCTCAGCCGATTTGATTGAAATTAGTCAGATCTGAAGCAGATTGACTAGATCTAACAAATCCTTGACTGAATGAGGGGATCAAATCAGATCCAGAGTTGATCTATAGCTATCTTCATGGGGAATTGTGCCCTCTCTCTCTCCTCCACACATGTGGACTCTCCTGGATGCTCTATGGACTGATGTGTCGGTGTATGGGTTGATGTGTCAGCTCAATAAAGCCCCCAGTTGACAAGTAGGCTCAGTTCAGCTTCAGTTCTGCATTGATGAACTCTCCATCAGTTGATTTCACTTGATTAGATGAGGAATTGTGCCCCCCCTGGGCTGGATGGCCTGTAATTTGTATATATCCTGCTTGAGGCAGCCTCTTCCAAGCTAGTTAGAGCTGGACTAAAGGGCTTGCAATTGTAACTCTGTATTTGATCATCATTTGTGAATAAAGAAGCTTTGGAGGCTATACTGTGTAGTGCATGTGTATGTGTGGATTCTCAGTGTTATGCTGCTGATGTGGTAGCTGCAATTTCTTGCCAAATTATGTGCTACTTCTGTGCTCTGGCTTCAAGGATTGGGTTGAATCAAGTAAGGGTGTAAACTAGGAAAGTTATATTACTTGATCTTGTTTATCCATATGATGTATGCTCAAAAATTTCAGTTATATGCTTAAATAAGATTATTTTTGCATAATCTTTCATTTTTGTTGCTTTATACATCTATATCGAGATCTCATGAGGTGTGTGCAGGCTTGTGTTATTTAGTTGCACGTTCCTGATTGGATGAAGGTGTGGATGTATATTTACACCATTCCTATCCAATAATCTCACGACTCTGTCCCTCAGCACTCCACAAAAGGGCCTCCTTTCATCTTGCTCCATTTAAGCAACGATCCGACCTTCATTTCTATAAAAAATCAATTTTCTTACCTGGTTAGGGTGTGTAAAAGATTTGTTATCATCTGGATCTGTTTCATCAAAGTAAAATATACATAGATCTGATATTTCAGAGCTCATAGTATAGATCTCAATTCTGAAAAATATCATTAAGTCTTCTAGATCTAGCATAAGGAAATCGTCCATTTTGCATGACAAGTTAAAGAGAATCAGTAGGTTGCATGCACCAATTTTCCTTTCTATTTCAAAATAGATTAAATCCAGAAATTAGTGGATACTTCATTGGTCGCACAAACAGAAATCAAAGATCTCAAGGAAAGCTTGCTTTCCTTGGTTCCTTTTTCGCCTGTTTAGCTAGTTTTAACTTCATTTTTTTTGAGATAAGGTAGGCTGAACCAAAGGTAATATTAAAGTTATTTTGTGCATATTTTATTCTAGCATTATCACTATATTTTAGCAGGTATGACAGAAAATAAAGGAATCTGCGGTCCGGAAGTGGCCTCAGGAGCGTTCAAATCCCCCCAGGGGTCTCCCTTTTCACTAAAATCTTAAAATTTTTGCAAGGTTGTAAGATCTTGGTTTCAGCCTGTATAAGGACCAAGAATTTTCTGATATTTCATTTCACTGATATTGTAACCAATAATAAATATAAAAAAATTTGGAATAGGCTCTTTCGAGCCCATTCCCCATCCCCCCTGGGGGGATTTGCGTCGGTGTCCTTTTCGTCGCCTTCTGCTCACTTCTTTTCAAACTAGCATTGATATAATTTTCAGGGTAGTATACTTGATTTTATTATTAATTTCATATTCCACTTTTTTTTTTCAAAGTAATCATAATACCTACCCCACGATTTCCCGATTGACCCGAAAGGGGAAAGAGATTCGTGGTAGGACTAATTAGAAAACTAGAATTGTGTATCTGTTTCTTTTCGATCATTTTTTTTTCAGCTAGTATAAAATTAACCCCTCCTCAATTCCCCGATTGAGATCCACTTGGATCGAAAGAGGTTCCTGGAGGGTTTTTCTTTAAACAAGAACACCCAGTTTAAAGCTTACTAAAGTTGACAAGGCTCCAGTTTGTATGATCTGTGCTTGGCTGTGGTTTGTTCGATCAGTCAAGATGTATTAAAATCACTTGGGTGACTAGTATAATTAGGACTCCCTCTCCCCAAATGACAAACCATCAGGTGAAAATCCAACACCTAGATCAAACCTTTTACGGTGGCAAAATACCCAAAGGAAGCGGGAACTTCTGAAAAGTGACCTCGGGGTGCCGATCTCTGTCACACCCTAACAGGTACATTATGAACAATATCCCTAGAGACTCCATTTCAGCCCACATATTCCTTGCGGGTAGCCGTGAAGGTTTAGTTTTGGACATACTCCAAGTACTCTCGAGTATATCTGGAGTCCCCCTTTAGCCTAATTTTAATCAACTCACACTTCAAATTTAACTTAAAACATACCAAGAGGCAATCAAAAAACACTCACTCCAAGCACATGCAAGTACATTGTTTCTATTTTTTTGACTCCATTCTAAGGCACTAGTTATTTTCTTGTTTTATATATATATTGTGTCTCAGCATTGTGCTTTCATGTGTTCATCTTTTATATCTTGTCATCTTTGATTATCTATAATTAAATTCCAAACTCCTAAGTAACTCAGTCAGTTTAAACATCACAACACTAAGTAATCATCCTTAGTAACTTAATAGGGTCTACCCCCCTTGGATTCGTTAGGAGTTGAGCCTAAACAGAGGAGTCAAGAATAAGGTGGCAGCCTTGACTCAAGACTTGCCCCCAAGGACACACCGAGTGGCTTGAAGATTTCTGCCACGTGACTCAGATGTGTGAAAGGCAGCAACACTCTTTAGAGGGCGATTTAAGTTCCTGTATTAGGCTGGTGGGTCTATAAAAACCAGTAGCAATTCAAGTAAAAGGTGGGGAGATCTCCAGAAATTGGAAGATGAATTGTTTTCTCTTCTGAAATCATTATTTTTCTATAAAATTTGCTTTGGGAAGAATTTAGGAGATGCTGTTGGATGGGGGATGGTCTCTACAGTTCGAAAGGAACAATTTTGTTTGTGTCTTTCTTTCATTCTATTTCTTTCTGTAACTTGTTTTAGAAAGTCGGAGATGAACACTGCCAGGATGTTTGAAAATTTATGTGTAATTATTTCGTTCTGAATGCTAGTGTGTAGAGATGTTTCTACCAAAGGAGGAAGCTTATGTGAATAAGACTGATACTTAAACTATTTCAAGACTTGTTGATATTCTGAAGGATTGTTTCATTTGGATGTCTTCAAAGTTCAGTTTTAAAACCAATATCTTTTATGGTTAAATTTTGAAACTTTTATATATATACGTTTCCGGTATTTGTCTTGTTTTGAATATTTGTATGTAAGATCATGCTTTGCTGTGATTTATATATAATTTTTAAAAAACTTACTCTAACTAGTCATTTTTATATTTGATATTTAAAGTATTATATCTTTTATTTATTTAAGTTTTTTTGATAAATAAATGATAGTAATATTGTCTTTCACTAATTAATTGTTTAAAACATTTTGTATTTTAACAAATGTTGTAATATATAGTTAGTTAGTTATCAATATCTTTCAAATATAGAAGTGCTGAATTTTAATTATCTTTTGATAAAGTATGATATTCGAATAGTGAAGTTATTTTATTATTTCATTGTTCTTATCTCATAAATATTATAGAATCTGACTATGTTATAGTTTCAATTCTGTTGACTTTTCTCATTGACTTGAAATTGTTTCTTTTCAGATTTATACATCATCAATGGATAGTTAAATTTAATTAGTTACATTGGCTCTCAGATGAGATAGATTAATTTAGTTTTTCTCTCAGGTGATATAGATTAATTTAGTTTTAATTATAAAGTTTTAGCTTAGTTTAAATTCTAGTAGTTGTTAAATAGGTTTTATTTAGGTTTAGCTTGTTTTATAATTTAGACAAGAAATGCAAAAAACTTAAACAAAACAGAAAACCTTCCTTAAGAAAGAAGAGTTAGGACGATTTAGACTTAGAAATTGACCTTAGAATTTAGTTTTAAATAGTAGTTTAATTTATGAAACATTTTGCTGAATTTTTATATTCTCCTTAAGAGGATAAATTTAGTTAGTAGCAGGAGACCATAACCTACAAGGTTTTGCTATTCCAAACACACCAGGAGATGTTCTAAGAAACTTGTGTGGACATAATCTCCTTTAGTTTTCCAATAGTCAGAAAATCCGTCCAATAGGTCTAAGGAGTCTACAGAGGGACAGGGAAGGCCATAAAAGTGTGATTCACCATGTGTGGTAAAATTAGCTGTAACAAATGCCCCCTAATGTGTGAGGTCAGAGGGGTCATACGATGGCCAAAATACATTATAAGTCCATCCTAGAAGTGAAGTGATGAAGAACCCACTGGAAGAACCAGCCATCCAATCAATCCAATACAATGATAAATCTCTACATATGACTGTAAGTAGATACAATAGTCCCAGATACATAAGAGTACAATGGCCATGAATAGGAATGATATAATATGACATGTGTGGTCATCACCACGTACAATATATATATATATATATATATATATATATATATATATGAATCTCCATGATGAAGATATACAAAGGATCATGATCTCCCTGAATGCTGAAGATATATAATGGATCAAGATCTCCATAATGGCTGGAAATGTCTGACATATACTGGAATCAAGTCACGAGAGATAAAATCTCATGAACACTGGCACAATCAAGGAGGTAGCATATAAGAGATGCCACCAATTTGGAAGGTCTTCTACACAAACCGCTACAAGTACTTGTCCTACTATGTGAATAGAGGTGTCGAGGTCAAACATAATAGTCCATCGTCTGATTACCAGTCATTGATGTATACTGTTAACAGATGCAAGATCACCCATCGATAATGAAAATGGGAATCAAGGTACTAGTGTGCAAACTAACAAGTGTGAATAAATTTGTTGAGGTTGAACACTTGAGAGGATCCATTGATCAGGGGACATTGATGTATTCCCAAAAACTGTCGTTGGCGAGAGAACCTACCACTGATGACTGCAAGTCTCAAGGAACTAAAAAATGACTCTAGATTCCTATCCCATAATAAATGATCTGAATTTGATGGGATGAAATCCGCTAGAAGGAAGGCATTAAGGCATCCCCCATCATCCAACACGAGGTACTCAACAAAGCTGTATAATGTGGAAGGACTCGATCATAAGGTGCACGAACCCATAACTGTACCAGCAATGGCCGACATGCAAAGTCAATATAACTGAGGAATGGCCGAATAAGGTTTCAAATTCCTTTAAACAAGAGCATAAAGGTGAATGGTGATTGAATGTAGGAAGCATAGACTCAATATACAAAATTGAGACATCTCTGCGACACAGGAGGCATCAACAGAGGCTCCATAGTGACTGGAATCTTAACCAGTCGGTGGAGATAAATTCAGAGAAATGTGTACAGCTCCTAAAGTCAAACTATTAACCCAACCAACGGATGTGATATACAGTGCTCTGTTCGAAGGTGACACGACTCGACAACTTCCAAATATAACATCTTTTCTTGTCCGTCTTTTTTCATTTTTAAATTTTTTTTTGGACTTTTTCAAATATTTGAAAATCTTGAAAAAGAATAAAATCACTTTAAAGTTATGGACTAGGAGGAGATGAGTGTAAAATAGGAAAACAAATGAGTTCCAAGTAGTGGAACATACCTATGATCAATGCAAGGACACATGTGTAGGATAGCGACACTTGGGGGAAAGTCCTCTCCCGGTAAAAATAGGGAATCAAGCCACAAAGGATATACAAAATGGCTCTATGTGGCTAGACATGAGACAAGATTGGGTTGTATGGATGATACTCAAATTCAAGGAAGCCAGCATAAGGCTCAATAAGGCAAGAAAAACTCATGATAATGCAATTACAACTTGACATAAGGGAGTCCCGGGGAAATGGTCAACATAAATATCAAGAGGAGTATGAAGCTCTTGCTCAAAGTCATGGCAGGACTAAAAGGGACTCTCAAACCTAAGAGAGGACTCACAGCATGGGTACCAAATGCAAAAGGTAACTAACTAGGACACCCATGTATAGGAAATCTCTACCATTCACATAATATCACTTCTAACAGTAGCAAGAAGCTTTCATGATACCATGGAATGGGTTCATACCTAAGGTTAATATGGAATGGTCATAAGGAAATGCATAAGTGCAAGCGGATGTGAAATCCTAACCTATATGCCAGTTCAGACATAATACCTGTGATAGGAACTAACGGGTTAAAACCTCAGAGAGAGTGTACAAAAACTGGACCCTACATGACAACCATATTAGTCCAAAACAACCCAAAATAGTCAATAAAGAATCCAAACTATAGGGAATAGGTTGCCAATTCTGTTACAGAGAAAAGTTCATATGGCTTGGGGTACCACAACAGACAGTTTGACTCAAGAAATCAATCCTTTCCTATATGAAAGAGAAACCAAATATCTAACACTAAAGGATCTCAGTTCGTACCTTATTCTGGGCAGTTGATGTAGATCCCCGTTGAGCTTTCCAACTCCAGCTTGAATTGATAAATTGCTTCCTCAACATTTAGTAAAAAAGACAAGGATGCTATATATAATCATGTTAGACCTACTCTAGCATATATAATCAATAACATATAAGCATTTAAAAGCATCCATGGATTAAATACTCATTTAAACACATATTATTAGACAAGAAAATATATTTCTATTAATATAAAATAGAGATTATGATAGTGACAACCTCTATCGGCATGTCTACGAATTGGAGAAACTGAGTCCCCCACTTGTGCCTCCACCACTTCAATCCTCCATCTCTCGATAGCAAGCTCACAAGAAAAGGGAAAGCTTGGGAAGAACATAAAAGTGCTCCAAGGGACAAAGGGATGCAGACTCAAGTATAAGCTCTGGAAACAATGGACTATAGTTTTCTTGCTCTTCAATTCCTCCTGCCTTCAATGTATCCAAAGGGTTCCTTATATAGCTCTTCAATGGGGTAATGAAAGGTAGAATCCGAGCAATATCAAGGCATATGGAAGTCCAGGAGACAAGTGAGTGAAATCCACATCAAGGAAAACTCTGAAATAATTTGGCCTTTTGCACACATCCCGATGTACGCGGGTTTAAGGGTCAAATCCGCGTATATACGTGAGAAAGGGATTAAAAGTCGCATATGGCAATTTTTGCATGTTTTTAGGGATGATCTTAGAAAGATAAAAGGTACAAAAATGGTCCATGGGGTCTAAGGAGTCTGTAGAGGGATAGGTAAGGCCATAAAAGTGTGATTCACCATGTGTGGTAAAATCAGTTGTAGCAGGTTTCTCGGCCCAATCTCACCTGGGACATAGATTGGACTATGTCTTGTTCACCTCATTGAGATAGAGGAGCCATAATTTTGTCTTCAAGCTCCTTCTCTTTTCCTTGCTATTTCCTCTCTATCTCCTCATATTTTTCTTTCAAATATTTTTCACTCTCCACCACTAAATATATGTATTTTTTCCATTTCTTTTCCTTGTTAGAAAAATTTAACAACCTTGATTTGCAATCCATTAACTCACTCTTCAGGCCTTGTTTTTCCTTCTCTAACTCAGCCATCTCAGGTCCTTCTATTAATTGGGTGGCGGGTATTTTTAACTTCTTCTTTATTAGCTGGATTGTATTTTCCTTTTCATCCAATATCTTTTTTATGCATGCTCCCTTATCAGCTTGACCCCCAGCAACTAGGAAACCTTCCTACAAGTTTTTTTATTTGTGCCTGATGAGCCCTATTTTCCACCTTTTCTTATCTCATTTGGTTCTCAATTTTATTCTTAGTAATTTCCAGCTTAGACAACTTTAGTGTGGTCTTCAGCAAGTTTTTGAACAAGATGTCTCCAATCTGTTTGTGAAAATGAATCATATCTTGGACGGGGATGTCTCCCAGGTTCATCCTTATTTTAGAATTTTTTCTATTTGTTTATAATTCCAAGTTCAAAGTGTTGTCGATCTTTCCCTATGATGAAAATGAGTGGCACATCCTGACTAGAGATATTCCTCACCTCTACACATAGCTTCATACTTTCCTCTGCAATCATATCCTTTGTTTCTTTGTACTTATCCAACAACTCCATCTGGTCCCTAAATTGGGATGTGGAGTTAGCTGGTGTGTCAGCAAAGGAATACTCCTTGACCTCAAGAATAAGTCCAGCTATCTTCATCTCCTGTTTTCCTTTGTCCTATGAAACATTTTGGACTGGCTGTCCCTCTACCTCAATCTTCTGTCTCTTGGGAGACCTGGTAGTGTCCTCGTCTTTAATGTCCATGGGATCTGAAAGCTCCCTTTTGTCAGTTTTGTCAGAGTAAATAGCCATAGGAGTAATTTTTGTAGTTGTTGAAACCACCTTAGAAATATGAGGAATTAATGAGGTGATATCCTTCATAGAAGAGATGGAATCCTCATCCATATCAGCATCTTTAGGATTTTCCTTTAGGTAATCATCCCAATTGGGAGCATCTACCAACCTAACAACCTCTTCATGTTTGAAAGGATTCCTCTTGACAACTTTCCTTCTATTTGAGATGACCTGGTGAGGATGATACTCGACTACAGGATCTATAGGGAACCCCATATCCTTTAACAGATTCTAAATCATTGGAAAGGAAATTTTATTCCTGATAGTAAAAGGCCCTACTTCCCAGGGGTACTTAATATCAGTGGAATTTTTGAAATTCAGGAAATGCTCTATCTCTACTATCAGCTTCTTCCTGATAAGCTCCACGGAGAAAACCATGGGGGTAAGAAAAGATGGAAATAGATATGGGGGCTGAGCAAAGCCATACAATCTGATCACAACCCAATTTTCAAATATTATCCAGTCCCCTACCCTACTATCTATATAGAGATGCAAAATAGCTCTCATTTCTAGTAATACCATGGGCAACCTTTTATGGAAAATAACATTGTAAACCTCTGTCATGAGTAATTTCATGAACTTTATATAATCCTTTATCATATCTTCAGTTCATACCATCTCAGGTAATTTCAAATTATCTTCATTGTGAGCAATGAACATCTTCAACAAATAGGATTGGAACCTGAAGGTTTTGATCTTCCTGAAGTTCATTAGCTAAGAATGGATACTCTCATTGAGGAATTCATTGAATTTGAGACATGAAACTTGTGTTGTCTAATTTGGCTAACTCAACTCAATTGGTTAGGTACTTAAAACAAAAAGAAAACTCATGAGAGGCTTGGTGATATGTTTGTAGGTGTCTAGACCCAGGAACCACCTTAACAAAGTTATGGTGCAGAGTTTCCTCATTATAAAGATAGACTTCATGGGAAAAGGTTGGTCTGATAGGTTTACATCAGGATTGAAGCATTTCTTGGAAAAATCATGCTTCTTCTCTACAAAATACTCCTAAAAACACTGCAGTATGGACTCTTTTTTGGAATCCTGAGCCTTTAGGGAAACATCATTGTGGACAAAAAATGCCTTCCTAACAGCTAGAGATGGTGTTGCTTCCTTTCACACACCTGGGTTACATGGAAAAAATATTTAAGCCACTCAGTGTGTCCTTGGGGGAAATTCTCGAGTCAAGGCTGTCACCTTGTTCTTGACTCCTTCGTTTAGGCTCAACTCCTAACCAAGCCAAGGGGGGTAGACCCTATTAAGTTACTAAGGAAAAATTATTTAGTATAATGATGGTATTAAAGAGTAAGTTTTTTAGGAGTTTCAATTTAACAATTGTAAACAACAAATAACATGATGAGATAATCACAAGTAAGCATGAAAATGACACCCAATCACATATAGATTGAAACAAATAAACAGTTGACCAGTGCCTTGAAAATGGAGTCAGAAAACAATTAAGAGTGCTTGCAAGTGCTGGAATGAATGTTGTGCAATTGTATCTTGGTTAATTTTAAATTAATGTAAGAAGAGAAGTAATTTAACTTAGGTGAGGGGACTCCATATATACCAAGGGGGTACTTGAATTATGTCCAAAACTAAACCGTCACGGCTACCAACAAGGAATATGCAGGCTGGATGGAGTCTCTGAGGCTGTTGTTCATAATGCACCTGAAGGTGTAACAGAGATCAGTGCCTCGAGGTCACTTTTCAGGAGTTCCTGCTTCCTTTGGGTATTTTGCCACCGTAATGGTTTAATTGAGGTGTTGGAATTTCTCCTAATGGTTTGTCAATTTGGGGAGAGTGAATCCTAATTATTCTAGTCACTCAAGTTCTTTTGATGTAGCTTGACTGATCGGACAAACCACAACCAAGTACAAAGCATACACACTGGAGTCTTCATTATTTTTAGTAAATTTTAAGATAGGTGTTCTTGTTAAAAAGAAAACCCTCCAAGAACCTATTTTGATCTAGGTGGATCTCAATCGGGGAATCAAGGAGGGGTTAATTTTATTATGGCTAATGAAATAATTGATGAAAAAGGAATCAAAGATACACAATGCCTGTTTTCTAATTAGTCCTACCACGCATCTCTTTCCCCTTGCGGGTCAATCAGGAAGTCATGGGGTAAGTAGGATGATTACTTTTGAAATTAAAATATGGAATAATGCAAAATTATATCAAATTTTACAGTCCTGCATGTTAGTACTAAACTAGAGCAGAAAAAAGGGGAAAAAAGCAAAAAAGTGAAATGGACGCAGATCCCCCCTGGCGGGATGGGGAGTGGGCTCGAAAGAGGCTACTCAAAAAATATTTTCATTTATTATTATTGGTTACAATATCAGAAAACTGAAATATCAGAAACCTCTTGGTCCTTATACGGGATGAAACCAAGATCTCACAACTCTCCAAAATTTTTAAATTTTAGTGAAAGGGGAGACCCCTGGTGGGATTTGAACGCTCCCGAGGCCACTTTCGAACAGCAGCTTCTTTTCTTTTCTGGTACACCTGATCAAAACCAGAAAGAATGTTAGAATAAAATATTCCCAAAATCACTTTAAGAGTACCTTTGGATTAGCCTACCTTAACTCAAAAAAGATTAAGTTAAAACTAGCTAAACAGGTGAAAAAGGAACCAAGGAAAGCAAGCTTTCCTTGGGATCTTGGATTGATTTTTGTGTAGCCAATGAAATATGCACTGATTGATGGATTTAATCTTTTTAAAACATAAAAGGAAATCTATATCATGCAACCTACTGATTTTCTTTAACTTGCCATGTAAAACGGACGATTTCCTTATGCTAGATCTAGAATGCTTAATGACACTTTCAGAATTGAGATCTAGACTATGAGCTTTGAAATAGAAGATATATGTAAATTTTACTTTGATATAACAGATCCAAATGATAACAAAGATTTCAAACACAGTAACCAGGTAAGAAAATTGATTTTTTAAAGAAAAGTGAAGAAGAGGAGAGAAGGTCGGCTTGTTGATTGAATGGAACAAGCTAAAAGGAGGCCCTCTTGTGGAGCGATGAGGGATAGATTCTTGAGATTATTGGATAAGGAATGGCGTCAATATTGATCCACACCTTTGTCCAATCAGAAACCTACAACTAAATAACACAATCCTACACAACACCTCGTGAGATCTGGATATAGATGTATAAAGCAACAAAAATGAAAGATCATGCAAAAATAATCTTATTTAAGCATATAACTGAAATTCTTGAGCACACATAATATGGATAAACAAGAGCAAGAAATCTAACTTTCCTATGTTACACCCTTACTTGATTCAATTGAATCCTTGAAGCTAGAAAACAAAAGCAGCATAAAAATTGGAAAGAAATTGCAGTTACCACATTAGCAGCATGACGGTGGGAATCCACACAGATACATGCACTACACAGTATAGCCTCCAAATCTTCTTTATTCACAAAAAATATAGCAATATTAAAATGGAAATAACTCCTCAATCCAACTCTAACTAACTTCTAAAGGAGGCAGCCATGCTTTATTTATACACAAAATTGAAACCTCAGCCCAGAGGGGGCGCAAATCCCAAGGAGATAGACCACTGCAGCTGAAGGAGAGTCCATCAATGCTTGATCTGAAGCTGAACTGAGCTTCTACTGAGTTTGAATGTCAATCGAAGAGCTGATCTGATTGATACCTCAACCTATTGATTGAATCATCCACCAAAACTCATCTAGATGAGCCCACATGTGTGGAGGAGAGAGGGAGGGAAAAATTCCCCATAAAGGAAGCTAAAGTTCAAATATAGATCCACCCAGATCACCTCCTTTAGTCAAGTACTTGTCAGATTTGGTCAATCTGGTGCAGATCTTACTGATTTCAATCAAATCGGCTGAGAATCCACTGATCTAATATTTTGGACTTGCTCCATTATTCATCAATTTATTAATTAAAATAATCAATAATTGATTTTTTGGGGATTTCTGACCTGAGTGATGGAAAATCACTCAAAACTAGGAAATAGTGGGTCTATAGGTTTATTGGGTGCTCTTAGCTTGAAAACGAGCACCTACATGATTGAATCTGACTTCCGATCCCACTTTTATTACAAAACCATTTTTTCCAATTAAACTATTAAAAGAGAGCCTGAGTTTTGGAAAAATTAAATTTTAATAAAAAACACTGAAAAAATTAAAAAAATGAAAAAACCTAGGGGGACTTAGACATGTTCATATGACTCTACCATGATGCCTAGAAAGTTTATACATTGACACATATACTCTAATAACATCAATAGGCCTAAATGCCAAGATAACCACCCCAACTTTGGAGGTATTGAGTGAAAAACTCAGAAATTATCAGTCGTTTATTCAACAACCAATAATAACCAAGGGAAAAAACACCTCAGGTTGATCAGATTGACAAATAAAGTCTAGGAAACCAAGTCTTTTACAGACACTATCATGCTAGAACATTTATTACAATCCCCCCCATGGGGTATGAACATTTGATATGGTACAATAAAGTTTCCCAGAAGCAAGGTTGAAGGTATTCTGAAGTCTGAACAAGCTATCCTTGTCTGGTTCACCAGGTTCACTTGATAAAAATCCACTAAGACAAATTAGGTGGTAATAGATGGTAACTTCCATAATTACTCTCTTAGAAAGGGAGCAGTTATCGACGCACCAGGTAACGAATTCTGGGAAAATTGGGGTTTGGTCAGTCATGAAGAAATGGAAGTAGGACTGGTGCAGGTTATGTATATAAGTTTCTTGTTCTTTGAGCAGACTCAGCTTCTCCTTTACATCACTAATGGGACCATTTAATAGAAGTGTGTTGTGACACCTCAACATCCCTATTTCCAAAATCTTCCTCTACCTTCTGGTAATCTAGGTCTTGAAACTCCACATTCTCAACTTGAGCCATTATATAAGGTGGAAGAAGGGAAAAGGATTACCTAGAGATTTCGACAGGCAAATGTGAAATTTCATATGAGATGGTTGCCCCTGCACTATTTAGGATCTCACTTTTTGATGCTTTGGAGAATAAAATAATGCCTAAATGTCACATGCTCAAAATTTTATAGATTTTTGCATCCTTATTCATCCTACACCTTCATCTCACGAAATGAATTTCTAGTCATAGATCTAAATTTTCAATCATCTAATCCGTACAGGGATGCGACCCTTCCTTAGCATCTTTGAATTGCGAAAGGAGACATGGCCATTGATCTCTTCTATGAGCGATCTCAACCATTCAACTGTGTGGCCTATCCCTGGTTTCATGATCCCTCATCTTGTTAACCATTGTGCATGTATCCATAAAAAAAACTATCCTAGACTATTGATCTAACCTCTGCCATATCTTCACCATCCAAGGGTGTAGGCCCTACGAGATTTTGCATTACCTTGTCTTCTTAACCTTCATGCATCTCCTCACCGTGAAATCAGCCAAGATGGTTGATCAAGTCCCTTATAGATCTACACCGTTCAAAGGCATGTGGCCTACCAATACTTCACATCTCCACACATTATTATATCTCATGCATGTTTGGGTAGAGAAATGATTCTCCTCCATAGATATTTCCCGCCCAAGATCGTGACCGTTGAAATAAGCGGACCCTACAAGATTTTGCGACCATGACATAAGTTAACCTCCGTGTATATTAGATGCATGAAATCCCCACATGCCATTGATCTTGGACCTCATTCGATATTGACCGTTGAAACATGGAAATCCTTACCAATTTCATGCATCTCCACAACTCCTTCATGGATATTTTCCCAACAAAATCCTTAACAACTGTTGATCTGCACTACCTGCTCCTCCGATGGTTGATCATGCTCTTCATTTAATCCTGTCATCGAAAACCAATACTCTATAGAAACACACCTTTTTCCTCGAAAAATTAATTATTAACCATGGATTTTCTTCGCCACGTATTTGCGTTGTTCATCCTTTCCATTGTATAACCGTGAGCGGATCTTCACCAATGAAACCAATATGCATGATTATAAATCCAAGGATCCTTTATTCTTTCTCGAGCCACACCATGGGATAACCCAATTTGATGCTTAGGAATAGGAAATGATTCCCAAACACCTCCAAATCATAATATATGAAAAGTTTTTTCCTATACCCTCCATTTTTACTGCTCCAGACCTTTGCAGGGGGATCAGTGTAGCTGCCTAGGTAGAAATATCCAAATTTTAGCAGAAGTACTAACAACAACTCCAAATCAAGGATGCTATCCTTCCTATGAGGTATAAAAGAACCACATATACCATGTTCCTGATCCATTGGGATGGTCCAAATCATTTCCTGAAATTCCCACAGCGGGCTCTAAAAACAATACTGAACAGATGCTGAAAAAATAAATTGAAATAATTGGTTAATGGAAATGCTCGTCATGTCGATCTTATTAATTTCTAGCTACCCTACCTGTTGTTGTATTTGTAAATTCAGAATATATTCCCTTTATATTATACCCCAATGTCCCTATTGGGAGTATCGGTGATGTAATTGTGTCATGTCATACCTCGATGATCCTATTGGGAGAATCAATAAAGTAAACAAGTCATGTAAAGTCATTGAGGGTAACCCTCCTTATTGTTCAAGGGTTAAAGTCCCCGCAATTGTGGGGCACTAGGGTTATTAGACTCGCCTAGATAAGTTGGCCTTGGTGAGTTAATGTCAAGTCAAGAATTAGTATAAATAGAGAGTGATCCTCTCTATTTTTCACACAGTCACACACACTCAGTTGTAGCGCATAACTGAGAGAGAGAGAAGAAGTTGGGACAAGAGAGAGAGAGACTACTACTATCGAGAGATCATCTTTGTATCTTGGGGTTTTACTTTTGGTGCTGATTCTATCTCTAAGGAAGTTGCAGGGTTTTCTCCTTTATGGTTTCTCAAAGGAAAATATTTGTGTTCATTATCTCTTGTGATTGATTGTTAAGATTTTTATTCTCTCGGATAAGATCCTAAGATCGTATAACTCAAATGTGAAAAATCTAACATGGAATTAGAGCTAACCTGAGAAGAAGACACTGTGCAGCTACTGAAGCTATGGATTCCTACTTTTTGGATGTCTCTCCACATATTTTCAGCAAAAGGAGGCTAGGCTAACTCTCGTCTCTACGGTGCATCTTTCTGTCGAAGCAGAATCTGATTCTGAGCATTTTTTAGTTTTTGACCCGACACTACTGCAAGAAATTAGGGATTTCCACAAAAGTGGAATTTTTGAATGAGCCCAGGCCTAGATTGATATCCTCCCTAAAATAGAAGTTTAGAGATCAAGTTCAAATTTTTTTAGTTGGGTAGAACTCCCAGAAAGACAAACCCTAAATCTTCTCCTGAACCAGAAAACCGGCTCTGCAGAAATTCAGCTCCAGATCTAGTTCCAACATCTTAACCCGGTAAGATATAAATATTTTGCATTTCCATTTGAGGTTCTCTGTTAAGATGTCTCATCATACCAATATTGATGAAAATATTGAGGGAGCTGATAACTTCCAAGCCTGGAAGTATAAGATATCCTTGCTCCTGGAAGGAAATGAATTGGACTCCTACATAAGTGGAGAAGTTCCAGTTCTAGAGGGAGATGAGGCTAAGGCCTTACAAAAAAATAAATTGGTCATGGCTAAGAGGATTATTGTTTATTCGATCAGGATCATCTCATACCTCAGGTGTCCTCCCTAAAGACACCTAAAGAGATGTTTGATTCCATGACCAAGTTATTTGAAGGGAAGAACATAAACCGAAAGATGACTCGAAGAAACCAATTGAAGAATGTAAAGATCTATAATGCGGAGACCATCCAGTATTAATTTACAAGGGTCTCTCAGATCAAGGAACATATTGAAGCCATAGATGAAGAAGTAGAGAATGCAGAAATTGTGATGACCACCTTGAATGGTTTCCCTAGGGCATGGGACTCTTTCATTCAAGGGATCAGTGCCAGAAAGAAGCTAGTCAAGTTTAGCAGACTGTGGGAGGAGTTCTCACAAGAAGAAGCTCAAATATTATCTTGAGAAGAAAATATGGGAAGTGAATATCAAGATCTTAGATTACAATCCAAGAAAAGCAGAATAGACCATCATAAAGGTAAGAACTCTCACCTAAAGAATAACACTAGAAAATTGAACAAAGATTTGTATAAGTTCATTTGCTATACATGTGATGAAAGAGGACACCTTGCAAGATATTGTCCTAGAAACAAATATAGATCTCACAAGATCCTAGAGGAAGGGAAAAAAGAAAATACATCATGCTCATGCTATAGAATATTATGAGCCTTCCAAGAACAGAATAAAATAAGACAGTGATGGTTCTTCAAGTGATGAAGAATATGTGTTGATCTCTTCTCTTAGGGGAACTATCACACATGGAAGAAATGATTGGATTATTGATAGTGGGGCTTCCAAGCACATGACAGGATTTAAGGAATCCTCTGTGAAACTATCAGAACATGAATCACCTCACAAGGTTAAACTTGGGGATGACTACCAGTATCCAATAAAAGGTAGTGGATAATCCTCCTACAAATTAGACTCTAGAAAGTATATGAAAATGAAGGATGTCCTATTTGTACCAGGACTAAAGAAGAACCTTCTCTCCATCTCTGCATTAGATGCAAAAGGCATAAGAGTTGACTTTATAGATAGCCAAGTCCTCATGTGGCCAAAAGGAAAGACTATTGATGATGCAGTAGTAATTGGAGAACAAGAGGGAGGACTATACAGATTAAAGGGCCAACCAGAACAAGCGTTGGTTCATGACTTAGTAGAACCAAATGAACTTTGGCATAGAAGGCTTGCACATGTGTACTATAGGGCACTACCACTTGCAAGAAAATTTGTTAAAGGCCTTCTAGAAATGCAGGAAAAACATGGAGTATGCAAGGGATGTGTGAAAGGAAAGAACACAAAGAAGACATTTCCAAGTAGCGAAATCAAGGCTAAAGGAATCTTGGAAATCATTCACTCCGATGTATGCGGTGCAATGTCATCCAGTTCATTAAGTGGGTATGTATACTATGTTTCTTTCATATATTATTTTTTTAGGAAGACATGGATATACTTCTTGAAGAACAAAGATGAAGTATTCAGCAAGTTCAAGGAATTCAAAGCCTTGATCAAAAACCACATAGAGAAAAAGATCAATATTTTTCGATCAGACAATGGTGGATAATTCACATCAAATGAATTCAAGGAATTATGCAGAGATTCAAGGATTATGATGGAGTTGACCACTCCATATAATCCATAGCATAATGGGGTTGCAGAAAGGAAGAATAGAACAACCATGGAAGCAGCAAAGGAAATGTTCCATGATCAAGATCTTCCTATGCATCTATGGGAAAAAGCTTCCAGGACAGCTGTGTATGTACAAAACTGTGCTCCACATAGAGTACTCAAGAACAAGACACCTGAAGAAGTGTTTTTTGGCAAGAAACTAGAAGTCAGTAATATTAGAATATTGGGATGTCTAGTGTACATACATATTCCAAAAGAAAAGAGGACAAAGTTAGATCCTTCAGAAAAGAAGGGTATATTTGTGGGATACTCTGAAAGCTCAAAGGCTTACAGAATATAATTCCCAGGATTCAATAATATTGGCATTAGTAGAGATGTAACATTTGATGAAGACATAGATTACAACAAATCCAAGAAGAGATCAGTTGAATATCTTGAAGAAACTAAAATACCCAGGATCTGAGATACAACCATGGATGAAGCAATTCCAGAAGAAGATCGAGAAATAGAAGAACCTCAAGAACCTATAGATCCACCTCAAGAGAAGAATCCTCACAAGAGGAAACCTGCATGGGTACAAGAGGCTATCTAAGGTGCAGAGAGATATGGTGCTCCAGAAGAAATGCACAGAGAAATGAAGAGAACTAGGTCCTACTCCAGATATGTATCTGTATTATGTGACATCATCGATAAAGAACCTTCCAACTATGAAGAAGAGGCATAAAAGAAATAATGGAAGGATGCTATGGTCGAGGAGTATCAGTCGATCATGAAGAATGATGTTTGGCATGTTGTCCCAAGACTAGAGGGGAAGTCAGTTGTGACTTCCAAATGGATCTATAAGATCAAGCATGCTGTAGATGGTAGCATAATGAAATATAAAGAAATATTTGTGGCTCATGGCTTCTCCCAAAAAGAAGGGATAGATTATGAAGAGACTTTTGCACCTATAGCCAGATATACTTCCATCATATCAGTACTTGTTTCAGCTGTAGTAATGAAGTGGAAAGTACAATAGATGGATATCAAGACATCGTTCTTGAATGGTATAGTAGAAGAGGAAATATACATGGAGTAGCCACTCGGCTCTAAGACACATGATAGGAAGAAACATGTGTGTAAATTGAAGAAATCCCTGTACGGTTTGAAATAGGCACCCAAGATGTGGTACGACAGAATTGACAGCTTCCTAACTAGTTTGGGCTTTACCAAAAGTAAAGAATATTCCAACCTTTACTACAAGGTTAAAGAAGGGAACCCGATGATGCTCCTACTATATGTAGAAGACCTATTTTTAATAGGTACAGATGGGTTGATTAGTGACATGAAGCGGAAGCTGGCTGCTGAGTTCGAAATGAAGGACTTAGGTATGATGCATTAATTTCAATGCATGGAGGTGTCGCATAATGTGGATGGAATATCCGTAGGACAAGGGAAGTACGTGGTCAACATCCTAAAGAGATTCAAGATGATGGAATGCAAGGCCATGACCACACCTATGGCATTGAATCTGAAGCTATTGAGTGATGCTTCATCAGAGTCGGTTAATGCTATGATGTATTGTCAGATGATTGGGTCCTTGATGTACCTTATGAATACAAGACCATATATTTTCTTTGATGTGAACAAATTGAGCGAATTCCTAACAAATCTGAGACATGTTCACTTGATTGCTGGAAAGCATATTCTGAGGTACCAAAAGGGTATAGGTGACTATGGGCTCAAGCATGAGGTAAATCAAAAGATTAACCTGGAAGGTTATGTGGATTCGGATTGGGAAGGAAGTGCCATTGACAGGAAGAGCACTTCAGGGTGTTGCTTCAGTATGGGATCAGGTGTGATCTCCTAGTTTAGCAAAAAGTAATCCTATGTGGCATTGAGTACAACTGAAGGAGAGTATGTTGCATCTTCTTCAGCTAGTTGTGAGGCGGTGTGGCTAAGAAAGCTAATGTATGATTTAGTTGATCTCCAACTAGATGCTACTTGTATATATTGTGACAACCAAAGTTGTGTGAAGTTGTTAGAGAACCCAGTGTTCCATGATAAGTCGAAGAATATTGAGATAAAATATCACTATATCAAGGATATGGTGTAGAGAGGAGCGATGAAGCTCCAATATGTTGCGAAAGATGAGTAGATAGCTGATGTGTTGACCAAACCATTAGCTAGAGTAAATTTTGAGTACTTCAGGAAAAAGCTTGGTGTTCTCCAGATCGAGGTTCCCTCCAAAGGGAATTGATGTGTCTGTTAGCCTTTCTGACATGGTGGAAGGCTGGGCTCCACATGGTCAGATGCAAGTGTAGAGATATTCTGATGTGATTATGGGGTGTGTTCCCACATGATTAGTGTAGAGACATTCTGATGTGATTTTGGTATGTGTTCCCACATGATCAGTACAGAGACATTCTGATGTGATTGTGGGATGTGTTCCCTCATGATCAGTGCAAAGACATTCTGATGTGATTCTGGGATGTGTTCCCACATGATCAGTATAGAGACATTCTGATGTGATTATGGAATGTCTTCCCAAATGATCAGTGGATAGCCATTCTGATGTGATTGCAAGCTGTGTTTCCACATGATTAGATATAAGTGCAGAGCCATTCTGATGTGATTGCGGGATGTGTTCCCACATGATTAGGTATAAGTGCAGATCCATTCTGATGTGATTGTGGGATGTGTTCCCAAATGATCAGATGTAAGTGTAGAGCCTTTCTGACAAGATGAGGTCGGATTTAAGTGCAGAGCCTTTCTGACAAGATGAGGTTGGATGTAAGTGCAAATCCTTTTTGACAAGATGAGGTCAGATGTAAGTGGAGATCCTTTCTGACAAGATGAGTTCGAATGTAAGTGCATAGCCTTTTCGATAAGATGAGGCTTGATGTGAGTGCTATGCCTTTCTGACATGGGTTTTAGATGTTTTCTTCCCATGGTTAGATGTGAGTGTTGGGCGTGCCTTTATGACATGGTTCTTGGATGTGTTACTCCCATGGTCAGATGTAAGTGTTGGGCATGCCTTTCTAACATGGTTCATTCCATGGTCAGATATAAGTGCTGAAGACAATCAAGACCTACATGGAGGATAGGCCTACAACTAGCATGAAAAAGGGTTGGCTTTGTATAACTTCCTGTGATGAGTAGAATTGAGAGAGCACCATTTGTTTGAGATAATGGAAGTAGTGATGATGATACATTGATGATCCATACTTGATGATGATCCAGTGATGATCTAGACTTGATGATAATCCAATGATGATCTAGACTTGATGATGATCCAGTGATTATCTAGACTTGATGATGATAACTTGATGATGAGGCCTTGATGATGATCCAGTGATGACCCAGAGAAGAAGACTTGTGCTGATAAATTGTGTCAAGAGAATACCTTCCTAGTTAAGAGGGAGTGTTGATGTATTTGTAACTTTGGAATGTGTTCACTTGTATATTATACCCCAATGTCCCTATTGGGAGTATCAGTGATGTAATTGTGTCATGTCATACCCCGATGATCCTATTAGGAGAATCAATAAAGTAAACAAGTCATGTAAATTCATTGACGGTAACCCTCCTTATTTTTCAAGGGTTAAAGTCCCCGTAGTTGAGGGGCACTAGGGTTATTAGACTCTCCTAGAGAAGTTGGCCATGGTGAGTTAATGTCAAGTCGGGAATTAGTATAAATAGAGAGTGAGCCTCTCTATTTATCACACAGTTACACACACTCAGTTGTAGTGCATAACTAAGAGAGAGAGAAAAAACTGGGAGAAGCAAGAGAGAGACTACTACTGTCAGGAGATCATCTTTGTATATTTGGGTTTTACTTTTGGTGTTGATTCTATATCTAAGGAAGTTGTGGGGTTTTCTTCTTTATGGTTTCCCCGAGGAAAATATTTGTGTTCATTGTCTCTTGTGATTGATTGTTGTGCTTTTTATTCTCTTAGATAAGATCCTAAGATCATATATCTTAAATTTTAAAAATATAACACTACCTACTAAGCATCAATTCTTAGTCTAGTCACTTCTGAATTCTAGTGAAGCCAATCAAGAAAATGATTCCATATGTAAATCCTCTTAAAATGCTTCATAAAAAACAACAATGAAGAGCTGAATGGTAAGAGGCTATGACTGAAAATATGATCTCTACTGTACATAACTAACCCACCATTATCATTGAAAATATTATTCACATATCTAGCCACTGGGTTATGACATCCTTCGGGAAATTATGCTATGCCTCTGCCATGACAAGGCTGCTCCATCTATTCATCCACTGGATCATAAAATCCAGGGCAGTCTCCAAGCATTTCTATCATGTGCTTTCCCCAATACTGTTGTCCCAACTATATAAATTCCCCTACATACTATCCAACTATTCTTTGAAATAACCATGCAAGCGATGCTCATGACAACTTGTAAATGAGATATCAGTTACTTGAATCCAAATTCTAGAACCTAAAAACTGCTTTCCCTCATGCATTTAATAGGAAATATCTTCAATAAAACCAAGTGAACTAAGATCTTCTTGATACAAGAGTTCTGAATTAGAAGAAAAAGAAGAGACATCCCATTTAGGTCCCTCATATTCTAAGTAACTATCCTCAAATTTATCATACATTGGAGTACTGAAATCTTCTTCAAAACCCCCATAGACAGGACTTGTGAAAGGATGGATTATTTATTCATCAAACCAATTATAATACTCCTCCTGTATGGCTCTAGGCTGACCATATTTTGTATCATAAAGGAAAATATTGGAATGTTCATTAGATCCTACTAGCTCACCATCCTCATTATCCATCCCCAAAAACGCCATGACATCATTTCTAACCTCCATTTTCTGTGTTTGATTGGAAACTGTTACCACCTAAGTTGTACTTAGTGGTTTTTATCAAGTGATCCTGGTGAACCGGACAGGGTTAACTTGTTCGGACTTCAAAAAGACCTTTGGAAGTACTTCTGGGAAGTGCTTGTTGTACTATATCACATGTTCATACCCCATGGGGAAATTGTAATAAATGTTCTAGCATAATAGTGTCTATAAAACACTCGGTCTCTTAGACTTCATTTGTCAATCCGATCAGCCCAGGGTGTTTTTTCCCTTGGTTATTATTGGTTGTTGAACAAACGACTGATAATTTCTGAGTTTTTCACTCGATACCTCCAAAGTTGGGGTGGTCGGCTTGGCATTTAGGCCTATTGAGGTTATTAGAGTCTATGTGTCAATGTATAGACATGCTAGACATCTTTTTTAAGTCATATGAACATGTCTAAGTCCCCCTAGGTGTTTTTCAATTTTTCAATTTTTTAGTTTTTTCAGTGTTTTTTTATTAAATTTTAATTTTTCCAAACTTAGGCTATTTTTTAATAGTTTAATTGGAAAATTTGATTTT
>LPNX010674520.1:155356-185541 GCA_001517045.1 Pseudotsuga menziesii | reverse complement strand
GTGCTCATTTTCAAGCTAAGAGCACCATGTAAACCCATGGACCCACTTTTTCCTAAGTTTTGAGTGATCTTCCATCACTCAGGTCAGAAAGCCCCAAAAGTCAATTATTGATTATTTTAATTAATAAATTGATGAATAATGGAGCAAATCCAAAATCAATAAATCAGTGGATACTCAACCAATTTGACTGAAATCAATCAGATCTGGAGCAGATTGACTGGATCTGACAAATCCTTGAATGAAGGAGGGGATCAAATCAGATCTAGAGCTGGTCTACAGTGGTCTTCATGGGGAATTGCACCCTCTCTCTCTCTCCTCCACACATGTGGACTCTCCTGGATGCTCTGTGGGACGATGTGGCGGTGTATGGGTTGATGTGTCAGCTTAAGCAAGCCCCCGGTTGACAAGTAGGCTCAGTATAGCTTCATTTCTGCATTGATGAACTCTCCATCAGTTGATTTCACTTGATTCCATGAGGAATTGCACCCCCCCTGGGCTAGATGGTCTACAAATTGTAGATATCCAGGCACAACCTCCTCTTCCAAGCTAGTTAGAAATGGGAAGGAAGTGTTGCTGCTATTGTAACTCTGTAATTCTTCATTTGGAATAAATAAAATCTTTGGAGGCAATACGGTGCGGTGCCATTGCATGTGTGGATGATTATTGCCATTTTTTTACTGAGGTAATCTGTATCTGTGTTCATTTTTTGCTAATGTCTTGTAGATCTGTGGTTAAGATTGGTAATTAGCTTATTACAATCTTGATAGGATAGGTGTTGTTCAATAGGTTTATTGACTGTCACTCTCCTTTGATGCATGTTTAGAGATCTGGATTTAGCATGTCCTATAAGCTTATATGCATGTTATCTTGAATCTCTTTGTATGTACTAATCAGATCTCATAAGTTTCTTGGCAAGTTCTTTGATTTCAGCTGAGCTGCAAGTTCACACTTTGGAGAGAATGTTGATCTAGTTTTCTTCTTAATTATCTTCAAAACCTTCCAAAAGGCATATTCCGTCGACATTCCACCTGAAATCTCCACTGGGGATCGTCAAGGAAAACAACACTTTTCTCCTCTTCTTCCTCCCTCAAAAAATCAACACTTTACCCAGTTACTTTTTCAGTTCATAGCTGTGATTTCATTTGGATCTATTTAATCGGAGTAAAATATACATATATCTAATGTTTCATAGCTCATATCCTATATCTTGCACTTAAAAAAGTTTCATAAGCATCCTAGATCTAGCTGTAGGGAAATCGTCCTTTTTGCATGAATTTTAAAGAAAACTTGTAGATCACATGCATTAGATTTCTGTTCACTGTTATAAATTTAATATTCTGAAATATTAGTGCACTTTAATTGGTTGCACAAACATAAATCCAAGATCCCAAGGAAATCTTGCTTTCCTTGGTTCCTTTTTCGTCGGTTTAGCTAGTTTAACCGCATTATTTTTTGAGATAAAGTAGGCTGATCCAAAGGTACTCTTAAAGTTATTTTGGGCATATGTTATTATAAATTTATCACTGTCCTTTACCAGTTCTGACAGAAATAAGAGGAATCTGCTGTCCAAAGTGGTCTCAGGAGCATTCAAATCCCCCCAGGGGTCTCCCTTTTCACTAAAAAATCTTAATTCCTTTTTGCAAAATTGTAAAAAAATTGGTTTCAACCCATATAAGGACCAAGATAGTTCTGATTTATCAGTTCTATGATATTGTAACCGATGTAATAAAATCATCTTTGGAATGGGCTCTTTCAAGCCCATTCCCCATCCCCCTCTGGGGGGATTTGTGTCGGTGCCTTTTTCGTCGATTTTTGTTTATTTCTTTTTTACTAGAATTGATATAATATAAAGGGTAGTATACTTTAGTTCATTATTAATATCATATTCCATATCTTACATTTCAAAGTAATCGTAATACTTACCCCACGATTTCCCGATTGACCCGAAAGGGGAAAGAGATTCGTGGTAGGATTAATTAAGAAACTCAAACTGTGTATCTGTTTGCTTTTGTCTATAATTTTTTTATCAGCAAATTTAAAATTAACCCCTCCTTGATTCCCCGATTGAGATCCACTTGGATCGAAAGAGGTTCTTGGAGGCTTTTCTTTTAAACAAGAACATCCAGTTTAAAAATTATTAAAAATTACAAGACTCCAGTGTGTATGCTCTGCACTTGGCTGCGGTTCGTTCGATCAATCAAGCTGTATCAAAAGCACTTGGGTGACTAGTATAATTAGGTCTCACTCTTCCCAATTGACAAACCATCAGGTGAAAATCCAACACCTAGATCAGACCTCTACGGTGGCAAAATACCCAAAGGAAGCGGGAACCTACTGAAAAGTGACCTCGGGGAACCGATCTCTGTCACACCCTAATGGGTGCGTTACGAACAATAGCCCCAGAGACTCCATTTCAGCCCACATATTCCTTGCAGGTATCCGTAAAGGTTTAGTTTTGGACATACTCCAAGTACTCTCGGGTATATCTGGAGTCCCCCTTTGGCTAATTTAATCAACTCATACTTCACATTTAACTTAAAAACATACCAAGATGCAATCACAAAATATTCACTCCAAGCACATGCAAGCACATCGATCTTATTGATTTGACTCCATTTTAAGGCACTGGTCATTTTTGCTTCATATATATATTGTGTATCAACTTTGTGCTTTTGTGTGTTTATTTTCGTATCTTGTCATCTTTAATTGTCTATAGTTAAAATATTCAAACTCCTAAATAACTAATTCAGTTTAACATCACCACACTAAGAAATCATCCTTAGTAACTTAATAGGGTCTACCCCCCTTGGCTTCATTAGGAGTTGAGCCTAAATGGAGGAATCAAGAACAAGGTGACATCCTTGACTCGAGACTTGCCCCCAAGGACACATCGAGTGGCTTGAATATTTCTGCCACGTGACCCAGGTGTGTGAAAGGCGGCAATAGAAACCCTTAATCCTTCTTTCATAAAATCAAATGAGGAAAAGAATAATGGAAAATGGCTACCTTCCTCCTATTGATTATATTCTTCATGAAGAGCAGGATTGGGAGGAAAAGGATACTTTGGTTGTTTATCCCCCCCCCCCCAATTCAACCAATAGAGGAGGCTTTGTATGTTCCTGTAGATATTCAGGTGCAATTTGAGTTTTCTCAATATACAAGGGTCCTCTAAAGTCTTTATTTATTATGGGAGGTGGGATGTGGTTTGCAGTGAAACTCTCCATCAACCTCTCCATTTCCTCCAGCATCATGTCCATCCTGGCCTCTAGTGCGTTAGAGGGAGAAGGCTAGGTGAGATCTTCATTCTTTCTTCTTTCTCCTTCTTCTGTCCGTTTCTCTCTAGCAGTAGTCAATTTTATCTCTACCTTTATGGAATCATTCATCATGTCTTCTAGGGAGACTGATATTCTTTCGCTCATCCATAAGGTAAATTCTCCATCATAATCTTTAGGATATTGGAGTTGGGAAGCACCAGGATGAGTCTTGAACTAGGTAGGGATAGCATTATATAGTTTCATAAATATGTCAGAAAACTCCTAGACAAATTCACTCTCCTCCCTCCTTATGGAATGGAATTGGGACAAGTACTTCCTGGGGTCTTTCTCTCCTTCCCATTAGTTATTGAAAGCACCTTCAAAACATTGATAGCCCATAATGGAGTTGTCTAGAAGGCTATTGAACCACCTTCTTGCCTCTCCCATAATAATTTGGGAAAACAGTCTCACTTTAACATCTTGATGGTCTACTTATTCTAGGTTAGTCCAGTCTGCAAAACACCCCAAGCACTCTTCAAGTAAGTACCCCCTTTCCCCATTAAATTCCTTGATTCTTTGGGCATAACCCTAGGGAAGTTTATTAAGAACTCTAGGGAGAAGTATGGGGGAGAACCTTTTAGATTTCCTTGAGGTTTTGGTATGGTTGTTAATATGGATTGAAGGCAGTGTGAAAAACAAAAACAATCTTCTATGAGGGACTGTAGAGCCACAAAGGACTATAAAACTGAGTGATGAAGGTTTCTCAAACTCCAAAGTGGTGGGAGATAAGGCTACGACAACAGAGTTAGGTGAGGATGCTTCAGAGGGAAGTGGAGGACATTCTTGGCCAAAGTCATGTGTACAAGGAAAAGGGATATTTTTTAGTTCTTAAAGAAGGATATACATGGGTGAACTCATGGTCTTGTCCTAGGCATAGTAAACAATGGAAAACTGCTTTGACTAGCCTGGGGAAACATAGGAAAAAAATCACTAGCAAGGATAAGGTATCTTGAAGCAAATTCAACGCAGAGTACCTCATTTTTTTATTTTTATTTTTTACCATGCCCTTTTGGGTCTACTATATTGAGCTTGTCTCCCCCAGTAGAGTGGAGTTGCTATAGAAACTTTTGAAATATTTGTAGATTCTTGGTGGTCGGTTTTCCCATTGGAGTAACCTTTCAAAGTCTTGTAGTGGAGTCACCAGAGCATATACAACCTAAATGTGTCTAGGACTAGATACTCAACTAGGTCATAGAATTGAAACAATGTCGTTCTTCTTGAGGAGATAATAGCAATTAGTCCCCAACAACAAAGCCAAGATGTTAGAAACCTATAAATTTCCAAAGGTTATAGTAGGAAGTCACACGAGAAACCATTTCAAACCAAACTTTAGACTACATTCTAGCCAATACAGTCAAAGAGGGATCTATTGTCATAAGAACATTAACATATACATTTAGCTTGATAAGAATTCACAAGACTAGATTTATGATGGAATATATGTTTTGTAAGTAAAAAGATTGAAAGATAGACATATATCAAAACCATTGGGAAATGGAGTCACAGTCTAAACCATTCAAGGAAATTACAATGAACAATGAATTTTGACTTTCCCATATGTTTTTTGAGGCAAATTAAGTGTAATATTCAGCAAAATTATCTTCAAGTGATGGTAGGAGAAAAGGGAAGAAGTCCAGTGCAACCAAGGGGCACCTATCTATGGATGAATCCCTTGAAAACACCTTTAGTAGAACAACAAATAAGAGAAATGACAGAAATGGAGCATCTAACAAGGATGAATTTCATAACAATCATTACAGACACATAACGAATGTTACATCTGATGAAAGGAGTGCTTAATGAAAGAAATTCCTTACATACAAATAGAAAGCATTGGAATAAATATACACATATGGAAAATGATGTAAACAGGAAACACACACTGAATATAAACACCATGATGAATCTTGTAAACTCAGAGAAGCTTTTCATTATCTCACCCAAGAAAGTTTGCAGAGCTACAATCCAAGCACAAAGGCCTCAAAAATATGAAAGTTAGATCAACCTTGTAACCCCGTTCTCCTACAAATAGGTTATATTCATAATGCAATCACTCTCGAGACCAACCTCAAAATGGACCCTAATTAGGTTAAAAAAATAGGGAATCAATCCCGAATCATCATAGTACATTATACAGTTGTGAAGTGGTTCATTTTCCATGATTTTTACATAAAACATGAAATAAAGAATATTGAGCATGCTAGATAAAACTGGTAATGCGATGGCTAGGGATCAAGCTCACTTGATGCAACACTGATGGCTCAGAGCACCCTAAACAATTTCCTATTGACTCAACTTGACTCATTTCTCCTCCTACCGGGGCATACAACATTGATCTGGTCCTCCTAAACCTCTCAATGGCCTTCCACTGCTCTAGAGATGATAGTTCTAGCATGGACATTTCTTTCGCTAATACACATAATTTGGTGTGGTCCTTGTATGAAACACTCTACAAATGTGCACATGCTTCTTTAAATGCAAACAATATCTCGAACTCATCGGCCAATTTTTCTACAAGTACCTTTCCAGTTGGTGACTGGGTCATATCTACAAAATTAAAGTGCTCCTGTCTGCATGCAACTAGTTTTTCATTATATTCATCCTTAGTCAACATGGCACCATTTTATTACCAGAAGAAAAGGATCCCTTTCTTAAACAATGAGTTAGACATCTCAATCAAAAGCTTCACTTGGTGGGCCAAAACATCAACCTTTTCCTAGACTATGTCCAAGTGGTGGTATTTGTTCAGAACTTTCCTGGACCAAGTCATGAATGAGATTCTGTCCTGTACCTTTGATTTATTTAATTCATCTTCTAAAAATATGTTTAGAAACTCAATAGCATTTTTGGCATATTCAACAGGTTTCTTATTCATCTTTTCCCTTGCCACTATGATAAATTGTTTGGATGATTAAATCACCATTTATTTGTCTAAAATATATTCCATGTAGGGGGTGAACTTGTCTTCCTCTTCTATAATAGCATCCCAGATAATGTGCTTTTCCCCCTGAACATGTGGTTGTCATGTCACCTGTTTATTCAATTTATCATTATTTGTCTTCATCTCCTTGAACTTGGCTTCCCACACTTTAGAATTGGCTTCCCAAGTCTTCTTTTCTTTCCCATTTTTCGCTCCCATATTCTCCAAGTTATTATTTTGGTTTCTCAGCCCAACCATTTCTAAATATTTCAAGCTCACCCAGGACATAGGTTGGGCTATGGCATGTTCACCTGATTGAGCTACAGAAGCCATAATTTTTTTTTCAAGATCCTCTTTTCCTTGCAATTTCCTCTCCATCTCCTCGTATTTTTCTTTCAAAGATTTTTCACTCTCCACCATTAAATTTATGTCCTTTTTTCATTGGTTTTCCTTGTCAGCAAATTTTAACAACCTTTATTTGCAAACCATTAACTCACTCTTCAGGCCTTCCTTTTCCTTCTCTAGCTCAACCAGTTCATGTCTTTCTATGAACTGGGTCGTGGGTATTTTTAACTTTTTCTTTAGAAACTGAATTGCATTTTCATTTTCATTGAATAGCTTTTTTATGCCTGCTCCCTTATCAGCTTGACCCCCAACAAGTAGGAAATATTCCTGCAACGTTTTGATTTGTGCCTGATGGGTCCTACTTTACACCTTTTATTGTCTTAACTAGTTCTCATATTTATTCTTAGTAACTTCCAACTTAGACAACTTCAGTGTGGTCTTCAACAAGTTTGTGATTAAGATATCCCAGTTTTTTTGTGAAAATGAATCATATCTGGGATGGGGATGTCTTCCAGGTTCATCCTTATTTCAACAAATTTTATATTTGTTTCTAATGCTAAGTTCAAAGTGTTGTGGATCTGGTCTCTGATGGAAATGAGTGACACATTGTCACTAGAAATGTTCCTCACCTTTGCACATAACTTCAAAGTTTCCTCTACAATCATATCCTTTGTTTCTTTGCACTTATCCAACAACTCCATATTGTCCATAAATTGGGATTTGGAGTCAGTTGGTGTGTCAGCGAAGGAATACTCTTTGACCTAAAAAATAGCTGCAAATGTTTTCATCTCCTATTTTCCTTTCTCCTTTACATCATTTTGGACCAGTTGTCGGCCCTCTTCCTCAATTTCTGTCTCTTGCGAGACCTGGTAGTGTCCTCATCTTCAATGTCCATGGGGTCTGAAATATCCCTTTTTTCAGTTTTGTCAAAGTAACTGGCCATAGGAGTAATGTTTGCATATGTTGAAACTATCTTAGAATTATCAGGAATTAATGACGTGATGTCCTTCACACAAGAGTTGTAATCCTCATCCATATAGGCATCTTTGGGATTTTCCTTTGGGTAATCATCCCAATTGGCAGCATATTCCAACCCCACAACCGCTTCATGTTTGAAAGAATTCCTCTTGACATCTTTCCTTCTAGTTGAGATCACTTGGTGAGGATCATACTCAACTGCAGGCTATGAAGGGAACCCCATATCCTGGAACAAATTCTCAATCATTGGAAATGTGTTTTTATTCCTGATAGTAAAAGGCCCTACTTCCCAGGGGTACTGTTACACCTAAATATTGCCACCCTCATGTTATGAGATAGGTATTCCCTTATCTGCTCCATTTCCTCAAAGTTTTTTCTAGATAAATGAAGGTTCAATTTATCCCCTTGCAATTTTTCCTTGATTTGAGATAGTAATGCTCCTGCCCCATTGACAAGAAGCATTACCCAAGTTAGCAATGCTCCTGATACATGAACAGGAAGTAGTGCCACCACCTCTAGACTTACTGCAAGAATTTTTATCCCCTTAGCACCACTTGGATGTTTCATTTAAGGAGCGGTGCTCAAGTTTTCAAGAAAAAAAAGTTTTGAGAGGCTTCTAGAAACTTTCCTTTGTGGAGCCTCATCCCTATGGCTTAGGAACCACCTGGAGCTCGAGATCCTCCCTTTCTGGATCTCCCTTCCACCTCACCCATGAGATCCTCAACTATACCTATCCTCACATGCCTTTAAATACTGGCTCATCCCCCATGGGAGGAGAGAGGAATAATTGTGTTGCATACCCACACTCTGCCAAAATCATTCTTGATTGTTTAGAGGCAAGGTCAAGTTAGAGGTAAGGAGCCATTGGAAGGAACTCTAAAAACTAAGGCATGGAGGTTGTAGTCTCTCCAATAATTTATAATAAAAAATGTCTTTTCTTTATCATATTTACAGTATCATTTGTATATATTGCATGATTCCTTAGTCACGAGCATAGATCTAGTTGATTATATTGTATGCTATCATGTTTCTCTTGTTATTTTCCATGTTTTACAGGTTTTTCTATGAGGATAGTGAGGATAGCAAGGATAACCTTCGATATAAGTATCATGGCATTTCATTCAAATGTTTAACTAGATCTAGGGGAATTTTAGCATTTGGTGTTTGTGTTTTCTTCTAGACCTAAACCATTAAGATCTAGGGAACCAGCCCTTATTCGCAGGATGTGCGCATTTGTAGCTAACAAAAGTGGCGACTCCGCTGGGGGTGCATGGCTCTAGTATATGGATTTCATACTGCAGTTAAGCCACTATATTTTATGTAAGGGGGAAACCTACCAACCTCTGGATATCATATTGGGTAAGAGTAGGTTTGTGAGCATAGTCCTTTTTTGGTGTCAATCTCGCTAAAAAATGAAATAGACGTTGTGAGAATAGTTCCTTTTATCTGTGTCAAGCTCGTTAAAAATAAAACTAACCTTGAGCAAAGTTCCTTTTTCGTGTCAAGCTCGTTAAAAAATGAAACGGATTCTTCCATTATGCCAAGACTCAATTTTTGAACCTTTATTTCATCTTCTTGTATATCAAAAGAAATGAAGCTTGGGGGGCATATACCCTACATTTCTATATTGGGATTTATCTACTTGTACCCTACCTTTCTATATTGGGATTTGGCTACTTGAGAGTTATATTTAGGGAAAGTACCAACCACTAGACATCATGTTGGGAAATCACCCATCAATGGGAGTCATTTTGAGCATACTTTCTTTTAGTTTGGAGCTTGTTAAAACCATGAAACGACCTTTTGATCATAGGTCATTGTCTATTTCAAACTCATTAAAAAATGAAGTAGGTTTCCTTAAGCATAGTTTACCTTTTGGTTTCAAGGTTGCATAAAAATGAAACCATGTTTTGAGCATAGTTCATTCTCTGTTCCAAGCTTGTTAAAAAATGAAGCAGATACCCTCAGCATTATTTGAACTAATATTCAATCTCATTAAAAACAGTAATATGGTGTTGAGCTTACTTTTCATTTTTCATGCTCTCGTTAAAACATGAAAATTGGTTTGAGCATACTTTATCACTTTTTTGTGCTCTAGATTCAATAATGAAAAAGGTTTCGAGTGCCTTTTATACCTTCGACGTGCTCCTTAAAAACTTAGTGAAGAGGTATCGAGTATACTTTTACTATTTTTCAAACTTGTTAAAAAAGGATTATGAATAAAGAACCCCTTAATGGAGTCTTCTTTAAGCTCTTTTCGGACTCTTAAAATGTGAAAATATTACTGAGTGAAATTGTCTTCTTCACGCTCATAAAAGGACCTGAAGAGTCATCTTCCTGGTGATAGTTTACCCCTTTTTCATACTAGGGGGAACTACTTATGAAAAATTTACACTCCAGCCAATAATGATGAGAAGAGTTCTCTTGGGTATTATTTTATACCTTTTCGGGTCCTAGGGACTAAATCATATGAAAAAGGACCTTCTAGAGTCTTCTTAGTCATTTCAGACTCTCTAACATGAAACAACAAATGATTTTTCTTTCATCGGACTCATAAAATCAAATGATGAAAGACCCTCTTTTGGGAACGAACCCCTCCTTTCTCACATTCGTAAAACATATCAGAATGGACTTGTCTTCAAACAAGCTACAACGAGTGTTTGTTACCCTCTTTAAAATCTTAAAAATGGAAAGAGGCACTCATCAAACATGATGGGGAAATTAAGGGAAGGGAATCAATTCATTTTGAAAATAGAATGGAAATTTGTCATCATCTTTGAACATGGCACTTTTTTGCATTTCATTTAGTCAATTGGATAAATCAACTTGTCTCTGAGTCGATCCACTTTCATGAGTCATGGCACTCCTTTGAGTATTTCAAAGAAAGCATTGTCCATTTTTGTATTGTGTTCCACCTCATCAATTCAATGCTGGCAAGTCTTCAGTCGTGCCGCCCTATGTTCAAAGGGAAGTCATGTTCATATTTTACACGTATAGTCAAAAAACAATTTTGTGTTAGTTACTTTTGAGTCAATCCTATGGTTACATCATACTCAAAATTACATAACTTTGTTCCTAGTTTTGTGTTGTCGATCTGGGATTCATCATGGCCCTCCTTCGACGAGACTATTCCTGTCAACATCAGCTCATCATCCAGGAATTAGTCTTAGAAACAAAAAGATAGTACCTTGAGGTCTGTATGCATTAATGATAGATTCTCTTGCTCTCGGCACAGGTTCACATCATTGACCTTTGATCAAAATATTGGACTAAGTGTTCGACATCAAATCATCTATTCATACTCAGGAGATCATATTGGGGTACCTTGGGAATCATTGACATTAATGGTGATTTACCTCGCACTTGTTAACGGTTCTCATCCTTGACTGGTAATCAAATGGTTTCTACCATGTTCAACATCGAATCATTGTAATCACATGGATAGAATCATACTTTGTGGAAGACAAGATGAAGACCTTGGGTATATGTTCAGCACTCATTTCTCTCCCCAGTTTTCGATGGAGTATTTTGTATGAGTCCTAGCATGGATCCACATTTGTATGTCTATGGTTGTGCTCATATTTTTGTTTGTATGACATAGATATACATTGTATGTCTAGTATCTATGTCCAAATTTGAGTCTTCTTCGCATGGATCTACGTTGTATTTTAGTAGCCATCAATATTTTGTATCTCACATGGATATGCATTGTATTGGTCAGAAGCCATGTTGTGAGTCATTTGGGACATGTATCAAAATTTGTTGCATAACGTTTGTGGTGTTTGATAAGTTCCAACCATTGGACCTTTTCCTCGGGAATACACCTTCTTCTATCAAAGTATTATTTCTATCGTTTCTCTCTAGACATCATACTTCGAGGAGAATTCTATTACACCTAAGTCTCATCACCGTCATGTTATGAGATAGGTATTCTCTTCTCTGCTCCAATCCCTCAAAGTTTTCCCTAGAGAAATGAAGGTTCAATTTATCTCCTTGCAATATTTCCTTGTTTTGAGCTGGTAACACTCCTTCCCCATTGACAAGAAATGTTACCCAAGTCAGCAACACTCCTGATACATGAGAAAGAAGTGGTGCCACCATGTTTAGCATTACTACAAGAAGCATTACCCCCTTAACACCGCCTGTCTTCTTCATTGAAGGAGCGATGCTCAAGTTTTCAAGGAAAAAAGAGAAGTTTCGAGAGGCTTCTCGAAGCTTGCCTTCATGGAGCCTCATCACTATGGTTTAGGAACCACCTAAAGCTTGATATAATCCCTTTTTGGATCTCCCTTCCACCTCACCCATGATATCATAAACCATACTTATTCTCCCATGCCTTTAAATACTGGCTCAACCCCCATGGGAGGAGAGAGGAAGAATTGTGTTGCATACCCACACTGCCAAAATCATTCTTGATTATTTAGAGGCAAGGAGCCATTGGAAGGAACTCTCAACACCAAGGCATGAAGGTTGTAGTCTCTCCAATCATTTCTAATAAAAAATTCCTTTTCTTTCCCATATTTACTGTGTCATTTGTATATATTGCTTGATTCCTTGGTCACGAGCATAGATCTAGTTGATTATATTGTATGCTAACATGTTTCTCTTATTTTTTTCCATCTTTTATAGGTTCTTCTATGAGGATAGCGAGGATAACCTTTGAGAGAAGTATCATGGAATGTCATTCAAGCGATTAACCAGATTTATGGGAAGTTTAACAATTGGTTTATGTGTTTTGTTCTAGACCTTAACCATTCAGATCTAGGGAACCAGCTCTTGTCTGTTGGAGGCATGTAGTTTTGGATAACATGTACTTAATATCAATGTACTTTTTGAATTTTAGGAAATTCTCTGTCTCTACTATCAACTTTTTCCTGATAAGCTCTATGGGGAAAACCCTGGGGGTAAGGAAAGTTGGAAATAGATATGGGGGGTGAGTGAATCCATAGAATCTGATCATAGTCTCATTTTCAAATCAGAACCAATCCCCTAACTTATTATCTGTAGAGAGATGCAAAATACCTCTCATTTCGGGTAATACCCTGGGCAGCCTTTGTTACGGAGAGAAACTTCCTATGGCTTGGGGTGTACCACAACATACAGATTTGACACTAGAAATCAATCTTTCCCAATATGCAAGAGAAATAAAATGTCTAACACTAAGGGATATCAAGTCCTACCTTGTTTCGGATAGTTGAAGTAGATCCCTGTTGAGCTTTTCAATTCACTCTCGTGTTAGCAATTCACTCTCAACAACATCAAACAAGACAAGCATGCTATATAATAGTGGGTTATACCTACTCTAGCATATATATTCAATGATGCATAAACAATTAAACATATGCATGGATTCAACATTCATATCTAATTGCACATAATTGGACATGAAAATATTTTTCTATCAATAAAATCAAAGATTACAATAGTGACAACCTCTGTCAACATGTCTACGAACTGGAGAAATCGACTCCTCCACCTAGGCCTCCACCACCTAAATCCTACATCTCTCAATAGAAAGCTCATAAGAAAAGGAAAGCTTTGGAAGAACATAAAGTGATCCAAAGGGACAAAGGGATGTAGACTCAAGTATATGCAAACGGTGGCAACAATGGACTATAGTTTACTTTCTCTTCAATTCCTCCTCTTCAATGTATCCAAGGGGTTCCTTATATAGCACTCCAAGAGGGTAATGGAGGGTCGAATCTGAGAATTCTCAAGGAATTTGGAAGGCCAAGAGTCAATTTATTCAAAATCCTATGAGGAAAACACCAAAAACATTTGGACTTATGCACACATCCCAATATACGCAGGTTTGAGGTCAAAAGTCGCATGTACACGTGAGTATGGGATTAAAATTTGCATACAATAATAAACAGGGGTTTTTAAGGGATGAAATTGGATCATCAAAGGATAATATGAGTCCATGGGGTATAAAAAGTCTACAGAGGTACATAGAAGGCCATCAATATGTGATCAACTGTGTGTGTTAAAATTAGCTATAACATATTCCCCCTACTGTGTGAGGTTAGAGGGGTAACATGATGGCCGAAATACATTATAAAATCCATCCCAGAAGTGGAGTAATGAAAACCTAGGTGGAAGAACCAACCACTCATCAGTACAATACAATGATAAATCTCTGCATATGACTGCAATTACATAGAGAAATACCGGATACATAAGAGTACAATAGCCATGAATAAGCATGATATACAAAATGTGAAATGTGTGGTCATTGCCATGCACAATATACAATAGATAATAATCTCCAAAGTGGATGAATATGTATAATAGATCGAGATCTCCATAATGGCTAAAGATACACAATGGATCAAGATCTCCATAATAGCTAAAGATGTCTGATATACACTAGAGTCAAATCATGAGATCTGAAATCTCATGAACACTCGCACGATCAAGGAGGTGGAATATATCCAATGCCACCAAGATGGAAGGTATTCTACACAAAACACTAAGAGTACATGTCCTACTATGTGAATAGATGTGACGAGGTTGAACATAGTATTCCATCATCTGCTTACTGGTCATTAATGTATACTGTTAACAGACGTGAGATCACCCACCGATATTGAAAATGGGAATCAAGGTATAGAGTGCAATCTAACAAGTGTAAATAGATGTGTTGAGGTCAAACACTTGGAAGAATCCATCGATCAGGGAACATTGATGTATTCCCAAAACTGTCGATGGCAAGAGAACCTACCGCTGATGACTATAAGTCTCAAGGCACTCAAATGACTCTAGACTCTTATTCTAGAATAAATGATCTGATGTCGATGGAATGGAATCCGCTGAAAGGAGGGAATTAAGGCATCCCCCATCAACAAACATGAGGTACTCAACAATGTTGTATAATGTGGAAGAACAATATGTGCACAAACTAGTAATAGTATTGGGAATGGCCAACATGAAAAGTTAATATAACTAAGGAATGGTCAACTCAGGATTCAACTTCCTTCGAAAAAGATCATACAGGAGAATGGTGACTGAAGGTAGGAAACATGGTATTATTCTTGCACATTGATCTAGGAACAAATAATCAATCTCATCAAAGAGGTTGAACATAGTATTCCATCATCTGCTTACTGGTCATTAATGTATACTGTTAACAGACGTGAGATCACCCACCGATATTGAAAATGGGAATCAAGGTATAGAGTGCAATCTAACAAGTGTAAATAGATGTGTTGAGGTCAAACACTTGGAAGAATCCATCGATCAGGGAAAATTGATGTATTCCCAAAACTGTCGATGGCAAGAGAACCTACCGCTGATGACTATAAGTCTCAAGGCACTCAAATGACTCTAGACTCTTATTCTAGAATAAATGATCTGATTTCGATGGAATGGAATCCGCTGAAAGGAGGGAATTAAGGCATCCCCCATCAACAAACACGAGGTACTCAATAATGTTGTATAATGTGGAAGAACAATATGTGCACAAACTAGTAATAGTATTGGGAATGGCCAACATGCAAAGTTAATATAACTAAGGAATGGTCAACTCAGGATTCAACTTCCTTCGAAAAAGATCATACAGGAGAATGGTGACTGAAGGTAGGCAACATGGTATTATTCTTGCACATTGATCTAGGAACAAATAATCAATCTCATCAAAGAATAATCAACAAATAACTCATGAAATGGTGTTAATCGGAACCGAAATGGTTTCCTCTCTGTATATTCAATAAACAATGAATAGTTACAATAACAATGTCAAGCAATAGCTTGAATCCATGAGGAATTCGAATACCTAAGGAGGCAATTCGAAATCAATGAGTGAGTCTGGCTTAACTGACTCTAAACCATTAGTTCACACTCAGTTAACCACTTGACCAAAACCCTAATTGACTCACCAAACCCTAACTGAAGTCAGAGTGCAATAAATGACTAAATCTCAACTGAAGGATATCAAACACATGTCATAGCAAGCCAATCATCAAGTGCTAGTGGTCCATGACTTCAATAAAGCTCGATGAGGTTAACTGAAACTAAACTGGTCATCAAAAGTTGTTGGAGGTGCCCCTGTTGACTCCAGATCATTAAATAATAATAAATAATCATTAAATAATATATTTAATGAGAGGAGGCACCTTAACTGACTGGTTGAACTGATTCTAACCACCAGTTAGCAATTAGGTGCATTAATATCACTTAGATCACCCTCGGAGTGCTCCAGTTAGCCTCCTTGACTGTAGGTAGGCATGGGTGTGACTGGATGATGGAAATTAATGCTCCACTGATGTCAATTAATGTCAATTATACTTAGGATAGTGGTTTAACTAGGCCAATTTGACCAAAAAGAGTGTGTATGGTGGTAAATGTCTCCAACACCACCCCTTAAGCTATAATCAGGAAGAGTTAGAAAAAATAGATGCATAAAAATGCTAGGGCCCTGGAAACTAAGGCCATAGGTCACCGTGTACAATACTGAAACTGAAACAATGCCCAAAAAATAAACTAAGTGAGGAAAAGAGGGAAAACCTAGTGGGAAAATCCCCCCCTCAAGCTGAACACTAAAAGTAGTCTGGATCACCCTGATGAAGTCACCCCCAATAGTGAACGGAGGTAAGTGAACTTCTTTTCTGAAAATCTCTTGGTGAAGATGTCTGCAATCTGCTCATCAGTCGGGAAGTATTGCGGAATGATGGTCCTGTCATGCGCTAGCTCCTTGATGTAGTGCATGTGAATCTCTACATGCTTGGTCCTCTACCTGGTAACTAGATCTGTGTATATCTTAATAGCACTCTGGTTGTCACAAAAGAGGATAGTGGACAAAGTACTACAAATATCAAACTCTAAAAGAATGCCTTGCAACCAAACTGCTTGGATGCAAGCATTCACCGCTCCTCGATACTCGACCCCTACTAAAGATAGTGCTATGACAGCCTGATTTTTTCTTTACCAGAAAATAGGTCCACCACCAAACATGAATACATATCCAGAATTTGACTTCTGATCAATAGAATCACCCGCCCAATCAGAATCTATGTATCCAAACAGCTCTAGCTCGGAGTTTGCAGCATAGTGAATGTCGTAGGTCCTAGTTCCCTGAATGTACTACAGGATCATCTTGGATGCCTTCCAATGATGATCATGTGGCTTCTACATGTATCTTGATACAGATTTCATGGCATAACAAATATCAGGCCTAGAATGTGTCAAGTACAATAAGCTACCAATCAGCTATCGATAGATAGTGCAGTCCATGGGAGGTGTGTGTTTTCCTTCTTCAAGGCTAATCCCTGAAAGGAAAGGGAATGGTGTAGGCCTAAATTCAGCCATGTTAAACTTGAATAATAGGTCTGAAATTTATTTTTACTGAGTGACCATAATTCCATCAGAATTTTTCTCAATTTCGAGCCCCAAAAATTGTTTTGGAAGCCCCAAATCACTCATTTCAATGGCATTGTGGAGAGCAGTTTTGATGGCTGAAATGGAGGCAACTGTGCTACCCGTGATCAGTAAGTCATCAACATATAAAACAATGATAATTATATTACCATCATTCTTCTGTAAATACACATTTGGATCTGATCTACATCTCTGAAATTTTTCGAGAGAAGGAAGGCATCCATCTTGGAATACCACTCTCTTGGGGCCTGTTTTAACCCATATAGTCACTTATTTAGCTTGCAAACCAAAGATGGATCAGTGATGTAGCCCTTAGGATTCTCCATGTATATATCCTCATGAATATATCCATCCATAAATTCTGAATTAACATCCATGTGACGCACCTCCCAGTGCTTGGATGCTGAAATAGCCAAAACAAGGCGGATGGAGTCCATTTTTGCAACCGGTGCAAAGGTATAATGGTAGTCCACTCCTTGGACCTGAGAGAAACCTTTTTCTACCAGAATTTCCTTTTATTTTTAGGTGCTTCCATCAGAAACAACCTTTGTCTGAAACACCCACTTGCATTGAACCAATTTCCTTCTCGGAGGAAGAGAAACTAGCTCCCAAGTAGTGTTTTTCTGAAGAGAATGCATCTCTTCATCCATGGCAACTTGCCATCTCGGATCATTCCAAGCATGGTAGTAGTATTTTGGATCTGAAATAATAATCAAATAGAAATTTTCATACAACAAATTATCATAACAAGAGAGCGCAATACCTACTCTTTGGAAATCAGATCGGGTTCTCCTTGGATCATCCGGATTTCCAATGTTTTCTCCTACAGAGGAGAGTGTCTGTTGGGCCCATGTAGGAAGATGATTTTGCACTTCAGATTCTGATTCAGAATATGATTATTTCTGCACACTGATATCAGAAATCAGAGGATCCAAATCAAGGTCATCACCCCCAATTTCATCATCCAAATATTCAGTATAATAGGAAAGAAATTCAGCAGTTTTCTCCTTCACTAGTTCCACCTCCTGAAGAGGCTCATCGAACTTGACACTTATCTTGATGATGATATGTTTGGTATTGATATCTGGTAGCTTGAATCCTTTAGATTCATCAGGATACCCAATAAATATACATTCTATGCTTTGTGGTTGCAAAGCCCTTCTTTTATCAAATGGAATCTGGGCCCATGCAGTGGACCCAAACTGCCGTAGGTTCGACACATCCGGCTTGTGTCCGAAGTATGATTCGAAAGGAGTCTTTAATTTCATGGATGAGTGTGGCACCATGTTCTAAATTTTTTCTGTAGCATGCATGGCTTCAGCCCACAAATTTTCAGCAAGCTTCTTTGACTCCAACATACAGGTGGTCATCTCCTTGAGAGATCGATTCTTCCTTTCCGCTACTCCGTTCTGCTGGGGAGTGTAGGGAATTGAATGCTGGACCTGAATACCAATTTGAGAGAATATGTACAGAAAATAATTATTGACATACTCCCCTCCATTATCAGATCTCAATATCTTGATCTTAAGCCCAGAGGCATTTTCGATCAAGGCCTTCAATTCAAAAAAAATTTTACATACTTCTGATTTATTTTTTACAAAGAAAACCCATGTATACCTTGAAAAATCATCAATAAAAGTAATTTGGTACCTTGATCCATTCATGGATGTGATAGGAATCATACCACTGATATCATATTTTATCAGCCCCAATATGCTTGTAGCTCGGTTTGCCTTCCCCTGATCGAACTTGTGCTCAGGGTGTTTTCCAATCACACAGCCCTTACTAATTCCCGTGGTTTCCTTGATGACCAGGAGGCCTTCAACCATGGATTCTTTCTATAATTGCTGAAAATATTTGAAATTAATATGGCCAAACCTCTCATGCCACAACCTACTAACCTCATTTCCATGAGTTAGCATAGAGGTGGCCTTTGCATCCGCAAAAAAGTGAGAGAACTCATAGGCTTTTGCATGATGGTTTGCAAGGCCTTTAGCAATGAGTTTCCTGGATGCAATTTCTGTTATCTCAACATCATTTGGGATAAAAGAGTCTCTCTTAGGCATTCTTGTATGTGTCATCTAATAGACACTAAGGAGATTTGCTACTAGAGATGCTACATATAAAACATTAGAGAGAAAACCATTTTCTAGATCTACAGTACCTTGTCCTTCGGAAATGATGGTGGAGTCATCTCCCATGTGGATGGGGATGGATTTGCCAGTTTCCAAGGATGAAAAGGAGTCTTTTTCAGCCATCACGTGGTTCAAAGCTACACTATCAATCAGTAGTGCTTTGGAATTTGAAGTGCTTGCCATGAGGGCATGACCTTTCTCATGCTGTGGTTCCCAATCTTGGTGATCTCTCCTCCGAAAGCTCTCCGGAAGATTGATGTGATTCCTCTAAAGGAGAGAGGTTGCTTCATCAAGATTTTTCTTCATGCAGGCATGTTCAAGATGAAAACCCTTCTCACAGTAAGAACACTTGACTTTTTCTTTCCCATTGTTCCCTTTTCCTTTGTTCTTCCTTGAACCAGAAGATTCATCATGCTGTTGGTTTTCAACTCTAGGCTTGGGAGCATCAAATTTAGTTTTCTGATTTTTCTGCTACTTTCCTTTACCCTTTAGATATTTGGGCCCCAAGACATGGAGGGCTTGATCATGAGAATATCGAATGATCCCCATCTGGACAAGCTTGTCATGTTCATTAGCTAGGGACTCAATGAAGGCATTGAGTGTAGGCATCTTCCATCCGGGGGTTGTGAGCTTCCCCGCATGGAATGTAGAAACAAAAATTGAATAACCAGCCCCAAGTTTAAAGAGCATTGCAAGGATGAGCTGGTCATCCTCATTCTCCACATTGCACTGATTCAAGAGTAAAACAATATGCTTTAACTTTGTAAAGAAATCATTCAGAGTCTCAAAATTGGAAGGTTGGAAAGACATGAGTTCATTTTCGAGTTGGTAAACTCTCAAGTCATCATGTTTTCCATATAGAGATTCCAATTTGTCCCATATTTCTTTCAGTGTCCTCAAATCCATAAGATGGAAGAGAAGGTCATCGGAAATAGAGAGGCACAAGAAACTGAAGGATGCATCCTTCTTGTTCAAGAATCTTGATTTTTCTATGGCGGATCCAGGCTCAACTTCAGTGTCCATGGCGACTCTAAAAAGTCCTTTGGAGTGCAAATGAATCTCCATTTTATTTTTCCATGAGTGGAAATTGTATGGAGTCAAGAGATCTACTAAGGAGGCCATTTGGATGTGCTATAGCGAATGCTTCACCTGTAGAAACCTGAAAATGAAAACAGAAAGGGAAAAATAAGGTCAGACATCCTGCACATTCTAGGCTTTCATCACACCTAGCATAGTTAATCAAGCAAGCTTGATCAACAAGTTCTTTACTTGGGATATTGAGTGGTAAGCCTTGGCTTCTGGTGCAGTGCTGGAATTTTGAGCTATTGCTTACTTTTTCATGGAGAAATCTGTAAAAAATCTTGTTTTTGAGAGATAGATATTCATCCCACCATATGCTCTAATACCATATTATTATTGCACATTGATCTAGGAACAAATAATCAATCTCACCAAAGAATAATCAACAAATAAATCATGAAATGGTGTTAATTGGAACCATAATGGTTTCCTCTCTGTATATTCAATAAACAATGAATAGTTATAATAACAATGTCAAGCAATAGCTTGAATCCATGTGGAATTCGAATACCTAAGGAGGCAATTCGAAATCAATGAGTGAGTCTGGCTTAACTGACTCTAAACCATTAGTTCACACTCAGTTAACCACTTGACCAAAATCCTAATTGAACCACCAAATCCTAACTGAAGTCAAAGTGCAATAAATGACTGAATCTCAACTGAAGGAAATCAAACACATGTCATAGCAAGCCAACCATCAAGTGCTAGTGCTCCATGACTTCAATGAACCCCGATGAGGTTAACTGAAGCTAAAATGATCATCAAAAGTTGGTGGAGGCACCCCTGTTGACTCCAGATCATTAAATAATAATAAATAATCATTAAATAATATATTTAATGAGAGGAGGTGCCTTAATTGACTGGTTGAACTGATTGTAACCACCAGTTAGCAATTAGGTGCATTAATATCACTCAGATCACCCCCCGAGTCCTCCAATTAGCCTCCTTGATTGTAGGTAGGCATGGGTGTGACTGGATGATGGCAATTAATGCTCCACTGATGTCAATTAATGTCAATTATACTTAGGATAGTGGTTTAACTAGGCCAATTTGACCAAAAAGAGTGTGTATGGTGGTAAATGTCTCTAACACATGGATTCGATATGCAAAATGGGACATCTTTATGACACAGGAGGAATCAACAGAGGCTCCATAGGCACTGGAAGCTTAACCAGTCAGTGGAGATAAACTTAGAGTAACGAGTACAAATCCTAAAGTCAAACTAATACACAACCAACAAATGTGATATATAGTGGTCTGTTCGAAGGAGACACGACTCAACTGATTCCAAAGATAACATCTTTTCCTGTTCGTATTTTTGGTATTTTTTTTTTTTGGACTTTTTCAGATATTTTGAAAATCTTGAAAAAGAATAAAAGCGCTTTATAGTACAAATTTAGGAGGAGACGAGTGTCAGGGGACAAGCAAACTAGTTCCATGTAGTGGAACATGCCTATGCTCAATGCAAGGATATATGTGCATGATAATGACACTCGGGTGAAGGTCTCCTCCTAGTAAAAGGGATGATCATGCTACAAAATATATATAAAAAGGCTCTACTTGGATAGACATGAGACAAGCTCGAGCTATACGGATAATAACTCAAAGTCAGGGAGACTACATAAAGCTCAAGAAGGAAAGCAAAACTCATGAAAATGCAATTACAACTTGATACATACAAGGGAGTCCCAAGGGAAATAGCCAGCATAAAGTTCAAGTGGAGTATGAATCTGTTTCTCAAAGACATGGTGGGACTAAAAAGGGACTCCCACACCCTAAACGATAAATGTCGGCATGGGAACCAAATGCAATAAAGGATCTAACTAGGGCACCCATGTATGGGAAATCTCTAGAATTCACATAACACCACTTATAATAGCAGCAAGAAGGTTCTGTGACATCATGGACTGGGTTCGTACCTAAGGTTAAGATGAAACGGTCATAAGGTCATGCAAAATGCAAGCGGATGTGAAATGCTAACCTATATGCTAGTTTATACATGATAACTTTAATAGGCACGAATGAATCGAAGAATTGGAGAGAGTGTACAAAAAATGGACCCTACATGAAAAAAATATCAGTCCAAAACAACTTGAAATAGTCAGTAAAGAGTCCATACTATAGGCCACAAGGAGGATTGATCATGACAAATACATTCAAAGGAAACAATGCAGTGAATGATGGGACATAAGAAGGAATGTAAGGTATAGACCCAACGTTCACGTATCCACTAACACCCCCATGACGGTGAACACTAGTGTTAAGACCAAGAAAAGGGAGTAAAAATCCTCAACAAATGGAGTAGAGGGTGGAATATGACCACTCCCAAATCTATGAGCATAGTAAGGGGTTGTGGTGCCCCCAAGTCCAACACCGGGGTCAGCACTAGGACCTAGAGTGGGTGATGTGATACTAGGAATGCTGAAAATAAAAGGATCTAAACCCAAGAGAGCATAAATATGCTCAACTAACCACAATCCAAAAGTCCAACTATCGCATAAAGAGCACACTCCTAAGAAAATATATAGCCAAAATGCAAGCAAGCCAAGGGGAGAATAAGTGAGCTCCCGAATGCAGTATGTATGTCTCTCCTAGGAGAGGGTCGAGACTCCCACGCACTACAAGCAGAGGTGTGTAACCAATTATAGTAGCCCTCAACTTCAACGAATAAAGTGACTATGTTGTCCAACCCCTACCTAGCCAAGACACCTACAGAATAACCTCTGCAAGTGCCCCCTGCGATAACCTAGGTAAGGAAACTAAGGTCACCTCAATATAACCAATGCTCAGGCAGATAGTCGCAGGCATGATCAATCGTAGGGACAGGGTAGAAAAGCTAAAAACTCAAAATATCCCCTAGATATGAATACGATCCTGAAAATATCTTCGGCGCACACAAAAGTGACCAAGGGCTATCCCAATCATAATCGTGCACACTACCTTGTGCTTAATGTTGGGCTATAGGGCAGACCCAGGTTTTATGCCTTTAACTTCGCACTAACAAAATACCCACAGAGTTGGCCCTTTCGGCAACATCCTATGAACAGGTTGCAGTCTCACCCGAAACAGCTATGGGGTGCCGCAGAACTAGATTTCTGCAAGCAAAAGAGGGATATTACTGTACCTTTAGCTTTTAACATATTATAAATATAAATCACAGAGCTTAACATTCACTTATTTAGCTTCATGGTTAGATAAACAAACAGTGCCTTGCGCAACCCTTTACTGGGAATTCACAGCGAAGTTATTATCTAGAAGTGATCTTTAATTATCAAATATATAGATATAAATGCATGAAAGAACACAACATAAACAACACATAGAACCACGACACAAGATATAACGCGGTTCACCCCCAGTGTAGGGGTTACGTCCACAGAACTATGTTTTATTCAACTTTCTAGAAAAACCACAGTTCTGATCTATGCACTCAGCTGTAGATCCCTTCAGTCCTCAGAGCCGCGCACACAGCTACAGGCCTCTGCGCACACAGCTGCAGATTTCCTTATCACCCAAAACCCTCTGCGCACACAGCTATAGAGGTCATCCATGCACATAGTTGGGACTTAACCTTTCCTTACCAAAATTAGCCTTAGCTTCACATCAATTCCTTTTACATAAAAAATCTAACCTGACTTATTTACAAGAGTGCCTATTTATACAGCGCACTATTACAAAACCATGGAATTAAACCATGGGTTATTACAAAAAGAGGGTTTTAAATCAATCCCGACACCCCTAAGACTATTTTTACTCGTAATTCTGCTTACAAACCCACATAACCCCGTGGAGTTACCTAACTTAAGGACCGTTAAGGTGCATGCCCCAACAGGCCCCTAAGACTCACTAGTGTCCCATCCCGGGACACTCTGCTAGTGTTCTGGCGGACGAAGTTTCTTTGCGAGGATGGTGAACTAAGTATTGAGATCGTGCATGATGTCGTCAACTACTTTCTCCTTTTCCACCAACTCCTGCAGTACTGCAGATGATACTTCGCTGGCACTTTCCTATGCAAATGCATCATATTCCTTCAGAATTTTGAACTGGCTATCCACAGCAGTACTTAATTCCAAAGCCTCATTGACAAGTGGCTATATAGAGTTTTCCAACTCTATTAATTTCACCCTGCATGACTCAATTTCCTACTGGAGTTCCTTGCTGCGCTTTACTTTGAGCATTTTCTCCATAGGGGGCAGGGTCTTAATTTCTTCTTTTGTTGCATCCAGTTCTTCCTGTCGCTGTTTGATGGTTTCTCGCAGCTGTCCTATTTCTGGATGTTCCTGAAGGGTTGTCCAAGCCTCGACACTGTCTCCGAGCAGCTTTGCTGTGCTAGCCACAATATCTGAAATTTTCGCTGCTGATGCCTGAATGTCTGTGCGGCACTGTTCTTTGACCTCAGGTGGAGTTTCCGGAGGGATGCGCAGTTGAAGCTCCGCGATATGAGCCTCATGTGCTGCTTTGAGTTTCTCAATTTCATTGCGAGACTGCTGTGCGTAGTCTTTCAGCCTGACTAATCTTTGCTCTGGCTCTCCCACCAGCTGGACGTCAAAGTCAGGAAGACTTCGACATGTCTCATCCAAAACTCGGACTAGTGTAATCCGCTTTCTTTCAGCATCCCTCTTTCTCTACTCTGCTGCCTCTAGCTACACTGCGAAGCCCCGCTGATGACTTATGGCCTCTTCCAACTGTTTTTTTGAATATTCGTCTCGTGCCTGAATTTTTGTCATAATGGCTGACTGACAGAGATGTAGCTCTGTCATAGAGAGCTGAGTGTAGTCTATGCCAACTTTCATACTCATCACCGAGCGAGAGGCTGCATCTGTTAATATAAGAGTTGTGCTCGAAATTTTCCCTTTGTTATCTCGGGCCGACCATTGCCTTAGGTCTGGCTGCTCGCTTACTGGGGCATTGCTGGCGGCAGTGCCAGTCACTGATTGCGCTGCTAAGTCCTTAAGCTCCGAGAAGTGCTTTGCTACACTGGTGATGGCATCCAGATGCATAGATGCAAACTCTGACCATTTTTTAGTGAGAACTTTGGTGGACTTTGACAAAGCCTCATCAAGCTTCGCACTTGTCACACTGGGCGCTTCATCGATATTCTTATCCTTTGATGCCTTTTCTTTCTTTCATGACAACGGTTTGTTTACTTCCTCTGCATTCGGTGTCTTGCACTTATGCTGCCTATTAGGGTCGAAGGTAGTTTTAACTGAGTCTTCTTCTTCTGCTTTGTCTTCATTTCCACCATCTCCTCCCTGGTCGCTTTCAATCTGCTGCAACTCAGTTTTTTCGTCACTGTCTGCGGGGGGTTCTTGATGCTGCATGTGACTGGGGCCTGCGCCCATATTGGTGACAGGAGGGATAGGAATCTTAGGTTTTGTCCCTGCATCTTTTAACCATTCTGCCGGCCACTGCTGTACTATCACAAGGATGTCATCTTTAGTCACTACATATGGCAACTTAAACCATTGATGCTTCTTATCTGCACAAGCCTGGATCAAAATATGGTGCATATCGGCCCTGAAATTGATCGCTCCATCATATTGAGAGAATAACTTATTACTAAGCCGTGGGGATTTTATGATCTCATAAGAGATACTCATCATATAAAAGGCAAATACATAGTTTGTCATCTGTTGGTGGGTTTTATCCTGTGAAACTCACAGTGATGTGTACCTGGCTATGCCAGGCATGTGCGCTGGTACAGCAACAAACTGTGCTTCAGTAAGTTCTTTCCATCCTACTAGTGTGATGAGGATAATCAACCATGAGTAGTGGAAGGGCCTACCTTTCTCCTATGCGTCGCGAGTGTCTTCAAGGAATTCCTTCGCGACATACGCTGCCTAGTTGTAGCTATAGCCTTTGGCGCAGTTGATAGCAGTTCTGATGACTAGGGCAGGCACTTCAATTGGTCTGCATTTCCACATAATTTTGCATGCTAAGATCTCAGCTGCGAAGCAAATATTCTGCTCTTGAATCGCAGAAGTGTGATACCCACATTTCCCCTTCGTCAGGCCAAAGCGCTCCTTCATGCTTTGTGCGAGCTTCGTATCTTTATGCTTTGAGGGAAATTCTATCCCCAGATCAGGCCCTACCATTGGTAAGCCGATGATCCTATGAATGAGCTCGCCATTAATAATAATTTTCTTGTCGCTGATCTATAGGCAACTGTCATGCACTAATGCCAGCAGCTGCTTGACCACGATGGTGACCTGTGTGCTGCGACCAAAATGGGGAACATCGAGCATTTTCAGCAAACCAGCTAGATCCAAGCCAGGATCCCACTGTTTTACTTCTAGTAAGGTCACTCCAGTTTATTGATATTTAACGAAATGCAAGTATTGGGCAGGTGCAAATTGTGGAAACTTCCCACGGTCACTTGTGTCGTGGTCATCATACTTAAGTTGATCTATTTTCTCTGTCATTGTTCAAACTAGCTGCACACCTGGGGGCAACGAGGGAGTGCATATAGTGAAATTAGCATTCCGCCGAGGTGGCTTAACTCCTGGTCAAATAGGCTGAAGATATGGTGGCCGTTGCGGTGCAGTGTTCTCCTCTCCTTCAATTGGGATCTCTGTTGAACCAGGCGGATCCATTCCGGGATCCTCCGATGTTTTCCCTGATTGCTTGTGTCGGTCTTCGTTTCGCTTAGAACGAACTTCTAGCTTAAACTGTTTCCTAGAAGAGCGTGTCTGCATTGGTGGAGTCGGTGCTGGTAGAGTCTCTTCATGGGCTGCAGGTTCAGGTCGGGGGGCGAAGATGTGCTGCAGACCCGTCTGTTCAAATTCTCTCAATAGGTCCTGGAGTTCACAATCAGTTGACATGGGTTCAATTGTGAAACTCAAGGAAATGCAGAATGTGATTTCCTCATGCCTGAGTGTCTTCATATATAATCCATCAGCCAAATCTATCATAAATGTGCATTGAAGGCACCAAATCTGACAGAGATCCTGTTTCCACGGTGCTAGATTTCGGTGGATATCATTAGGATAGGCAATTAAGGCAATTAAAGTATCGGTGCCACCAAATCGGTAGTGTTCCAACGGTCAGCTTTTGGGTAGCAGTCCAACCAGGTCTGCAGCTGTGTCATAAAAAGGACCATCGACCCCATATTTTCCTTTGTCATATCCAGAAAAATTCTGCAACCAAACTGTGAGCTTCAATCCCGCAGGTCAGTACTTAGTTATTTCTTGGTCACCAGACATATCAGCATGCTGAAGCCCGACCGCCAGATACCAGTGCTCTGCTACAGGTGTCCAGATACATATAATATTGTGTACCCATCGAGGCACATGTTTCCCTACTTCATAATAGTGCTCCAAGTGTTCCGGCCGGCTGCTCTACCCACCGAACCTGCTGCGCACCTCCTGGAGTTGATCCACAAATCTTAGGTGAAGAGATTTCTGACAAGATTCCCAACTAGGATTGTACTTCTTATGGTTATCCCTCCCTATGGCTGCTGGGGGTCTGAATACTAAATCCAGAGTCTCTCTTTTCTGTGGATCTGGTATCGGGTCTGAGAATGTCGCACTAAACTCTTCTGGGTCTGTCGAACCATCAAAAACAGGTAGGACTCTTGTAAGCCATCTTAGAGACTTGGTAATTCTGGCACATCTGTGTCCATGGAGCTCATACAATTGGTTCTGCCAGTTCTCTAAACCATCATCTGAGTCCGTCATACAGGAGCTGCCACACTGCCAGTCCATAATACCTTCGGCACTGGGGTCAATATAATCTTCCTCCTTTGCGGTGATGTTATAGATGTGCTCCAGAACATCTTGATCTTCGTTTCCAAGTGGTTCTGTGTATCTTGCTCCTTGTGAGGGATCCAATGGGACTATGAATCTCAAATATTTCCCTTTGAAAGTCATCTGTCTCTTCTTAAGGTTAGTAACTACAGCATTTTCCATTGCCCACGCAATACCTAACAAGGCTGGATAGGGATTGCTGTCGTCAATGATCTCAATAACTTCAAAGTCTGCTACAGTACAGACGCCATCAATATCTACTGGGACATTAGGAAATCGTCCTAGGGGCACAATCTTCTGCTTATTAGCTAATCTCAACTGTATAGGGGACCAATCAAGGGTAGGTTTTCCCATTTGTTCCCAGGTTTTCTTGGTTAGGACATTGAATTCTGACCCTAATTCCAAGATCACATCAGTCATCTCATACTCTCTTATCTGAACGTTCAACCTCATTTCGCTACCATTCCTTCTGACTCTATGAACAGCTTTTGCCTGACGAGAACCTTGCTGAGTTTCACAGGAAGAAATAACTTTCTGCAACTCACTTAAAGCATTTTTCTTAAAAGTTTCAGACAACTCTGTAAAAAGGAGGACAGTGTACTTGCTTTATCCGTCGAAGCTTCTTACAGCTGTGACTGCTGCGGATGTGGCTACGTAGGTTCTACTGCTGGGCTAGGATCCAAAAAATATTCCTTGGATTTCATGACTGCCTCCTTTTCTCTTTCACTATCAAAGTCAAGGACTCTCACAGGGGCCTTATGAACCCAAGCCTTGTCAGGTTGTTTCTCGGCAGGCTGTATATGCATCATAGCTCCAATTTAGGTAACAACATTAATGGCTGGGGCAAGTCTTTGCTTGACGAAAATCATTTGAAGATTCTGAGTAGGGGCACTGTTTCTTTCCTGAATCTTAGCTATCAACTATGGGCACTTCTCGATCACATGATCTACTGCTCGGTAATACCGGCATGTCGTAGTCGGGTTCTGACAGTCGCGAGCCAGATGTCCGGCCTGGTTGTAGTTATAACACACCACTTGACCATGACCTCTGCCAGTCATGCCACCATGACCACGGCCTCCAAAACCACCTCTACCTGATGCACCACCGCGGTATCCATAGCCATCATTACTCTGTCCCTCATTTTGTACCCGATAGGCATCATATGTGCATTCTCTCATGGGGTCATAACTGTGGCACTCATCTTCATTATGTCCTACGGACTTACAGAATTTGCAGTAAGGGTTCTTGGGGACTTGCACATACCTCTGTAGCAGATAACAATTCTTAGGTCGATGCTGTCTAGTTGTCTGACAGATCTCACAATATAGAATAGTAGGATTGAACGGGTTTGGTGCACCAGTATTCAGGTAATTTCTTACCACAGGACACTGTTCCTTGTCATGACCCTCTCTCCGACATTGTGTGCACCAGACCTCTTTGCGACCGGTTTTTCCTTTCTTCATATCGTGAAGCTCCAAATCCATCGCTGCCAACTACGCTTGGATTTGAGCGATACCAGAGTTATCTTCGACAGGAGCGGTTTCAAGCTTCATCGCGATTTCCAGAGCCTCCTGTTGGTCAGCAACCTTCTGGTGCATGAGTGGAGTTCTGATATGCGGTAGCAATGCTGCAATAAACCATTCCTTGTGCTGTGCAGGTCAAATGGGGAAACTAACTTGGTCTAGAAGAAATTTGAATCTTTGATCAAAGTCCCACACTGATTCTCCACTCCTCTGCTGAATCTCTTTCAATTCAGTGATACACTGCGACTCGAATTTTGGCTTCTTAAATTCCTTTATCATTGCTGCTTTTATGTCAGCCAATGCATGATTCTGAGTGCTGGAGAACTTTGTTAGTTTTTGATAGCTCGGTGGCACTCCTGCATCAGGTGCCTAGGTGCAGGGGTGATTAAGTATGGAGTCTCATTTATATTCGAAAAGTGACTTTAGTAAATGTGTTTTTTATTAAAGTACCTTTTTTATGTGACTTTATGTTTTAAAAGTGAGTTTCACTTTAATATGTTTTTAAAGTGACTTTAAGTCATAAAGTGTACTTTTTAATATTTAGGGTGATGTGACTTTTCAAAAAGAAAAATTTCGTGTAAAGTTCACTTAGGAGATTTAAGTGAGTGAAAGATTAGATCCCAGCGATAGATCTCTTGGCCAAGATCTAATCTCAACCGTTGAAGGTGAAAAGTCATGAGAATAACCCTAATGGGGTAAATAAAGTGCATGAGATTTCATTTTTTGGCACACATTCAAGAGAGAGCAGCTTGAAGAGGCTCGAGTTCCAA